>PISX010020253.1:0-36261 GCA_004024625.1 Mellivora capensis | reverse complement strand
CCGTTCGCTTTGTAGGTATTCGCAATGGTTTGATAAGCTATCTAGCTGATCTCCTGCTACCTGATGTCGTCTCAGCTGCTACTTCTCCGCCTCTTGCTCCTCCAGCCCCTCCCATTCTTTTTTTTAAACCCATTTTTTCTTTATATTTAAAATATATACTTTTAATCCATAACATATCGTTAGAGTTTTGCCTTTCACTGGTGAATATGGTAGGCAGAACAGTGGTCCCCCAAAGATATTCACCTCTTAATCTCCAGAACCCATGAATATATTTCTTTACATTATAAAAAGGACTTTGCCAATGTGACTACTGTTAAGGATATGTGATGGGATTTTATCCTGTATTATTCACGTGGGTCCAATGTAATCTCAAGGGTCTTTATCAAGGAAAGATAGATGTGGGGAATTCAAGGAGGGAGGTGTGATGATGGTAGCAGAGGTCAGGGTGATGTGGAGTCATGAGCCAAGAAATGCAGGCAGCCTCTAGAAGCTGGAAAGGTTAGGAAATAGATTCTTTTCTAGAGCATCCAGAAATAAACAGCCCTGCCAACACCATGATTTTAGCCAAGTTAAGACTCATTTGGTACTTCTGATCTCTAGAAACAGAGAAAATAGATGTGTGTATTAAGCCACTAAGTTTTTGGTAATTTCTTACAACTGCAAATAGGAAATTAATATAAGGAGTTAAATATGTTTGTTTAATATGATTATTGATGTGATTGGATTTAAATCTACCATCTTGATGTTCAATTTCTGTTTGTTCTAGCTGTGTTTTGTTCCTCTGGTCCCACTGTCTTGTAGGGAGAGGGTGGAGACGAAATCCGTATATTTTAAGAATTCCATTTTATCCTCTCAACTGACTTTTTATTTGTGACCTTTTTTTGCTTTTTTAGAGGTGGTGCTAGAAATTACTTGTTTTTTCAAACTTATGACAGTATATGTTAAAAAAAAAATTCCATTTCTCCAGGAATTATTTAAGAATTTTACAAAAGCATTCTACTTGGGGTTTTTCTGAGCTTCTCAGATCTGTTCTTTGTTGTCTTTAATTAACTTTGGAAAGTTCTTGGCCTTTCTCTCTTCATTCTTTTTTTTTTTTTTTTTTAAAGATTTTATTTATTTATTTGACAGACAGAGATCAGAGGTAGGCAGAGAGGCAGGCAGGAGAGAGAGAGGGAAGCAGGCTTCCCGCTGAGCAGAGAGCCCGATGCGGGGCTCGATCCCAGGACCCTGGGATCATGACCTGATTTGAAGGCAGAGGCTTAACCCACTGAGCCACCCAGGTGCCCCTCTCTTCATTCTTTTGCCCGGTTTTTCTCTTCTCTTACTAGGACTCTAGTTAAATATATGCTGTACCATTTGATATTGTCATGTAGGTCTTGGGTGCCCTGTTCAATTTTATTTTTCATGCTCTGTCTCTTTGTGTTTCAATTTGGATAATTTCTAATGACTTGTTTCTAAGTTCACTGATCCTTTCCTCTGTTCTGTCCAGTCTTCTAATAAACCTACAATTTTATGCCATAGCATGCTAGAAATTCATTTTTAGCATTTCCATTTGGTTCTATTTTGTAGTTTTGGGTAGTGTCAGTAAAAATGGTAGAGTAAGGACCTCTGAAAATTCTCCCTTCTGTAAAAGCCATGAAAATGCTCAGAGTCTTTTTTCCCCCAGACCTCTGGAAATTAACCAAAGCCTTACAGCAATCTAGGAGCATTCGTTTAAGAAAAATGGTGAATCTCATTAAGAATATTGATTTTTGTGGCATTTTAAATAGTCTTATACCCAGTCTCCTTTCCCCAGCTAAGCAGTAACTTTGAAAACCAACAGCCACAATCATAGTAAAAACCAGCAGCCTGACAACCACTGGACAGGGCAGAGAAGGATTAGAATTCCTCAAAGTCCGAAGCCTAGAGAGTTGTCATTATTTTTCCTGTCCAGTGGTTCCTGGAAGAACCCACTTGCAAGGCTATTGTTACTTGACTAAACTCAGATGTTGTCCAGTGGAAACAACCTCTCCCTAGGAGGCACTTTTCAAAAACAACCAGAGGCAACCATTGAGCACATGACTGCTTGAGGAGGGGGATAACAGTTTGGGCAAACAATAGGATAAATCAAAAGCTTAAAAAAAGAAAAAACACTCACAGCTAAGCTCATAATCAATGGTAGAAAACTGAGAGCTTTTCCCCTAAGATGAGGAACAAGACAGAACAAGATAGAAAGATGTCCACTGTCACCACTTTTGTTTAACATAGGAGGTCCTAGCTGCAGCAGTTAAACAAGAAAAATAAATAAAAAGCATCCAACTTAGTAAAGAAGTTAAAACTTTCACTATTTGCAGATGACATGATATAGAAAACCCTAAAGCCTCATCCAAAAAACTACTAGAACTGATAAATAAATTCAGTAAGGTCACAGGATACAAAACCAACATACAGAAACCTGCTGCATTTCTATAACCTAATAATGAACAGAAGAAAGAGAAATTAAGAAAACAGCCCCATTTACAGTTGTGCCAAAAATAATAAAATACCTAGAAGTAAACTTAACCAAAGAAGAAAAAAATCTGTACTCCAAAAACTGTAAAACACTGATGAAAGAAATTGAAGATGACATGGACAAATATAAAGATATTCCATGCTCATGGATTGGGAGAACAAATATTGTTAAAATGTCCATACTGCCCAAAGCAACCTACACATTTAATGCAGTCCCTAACAAAATAACAACATCATGAAAAAAAAAAAAGCTAGATAACAGGATGTTCATAGAAGACTTTGAAAAGCTCCAACATATTCCTGGGAATCTAGAAGGCCAGATGAATATGTAAGGCTGTGCACAAGGAGATCCCAAAGAGTTTCAGACCTAGATACATCATAACCAAACTGTTGAACACCAAAGTCCAAAAAGAGAATTCTTGAAAGTAACAGGATAGAAGCAATTCATCACATGCAGGAGATCCTCCATAATATTAATAGTTTATTTCTCATCATAAATAATGGAAGCCAGAGAGTCCTCATCTATCCCTGTGAAAATTCTCCCTCTTTTCACACATGGGGTCTACCCTTCTCTGTTAGATTCTTTAACATATTGATCATAGTTCTCTCAAAGTCCCTCTGTGTCACTTGTAACATCTGGACCATTGTCACATCTGATTCCATCGAGTATTTCTCTTTATGGTAGGTCATTATTTTCGTGCGTCTGTGTGTTTATATTTTTGATGGAATATTCGCTCGACCTTTTGTGTAAACAAACAGTAGGCACTGCAGTACAGATGTCCCGTGAAGGGCTTTCTTTTGTTCTATAAGATCATTAGTATGGGGGCTTGGTGTCTTATAATGACATATAGTTAGATTTTCTTTTTCTTTCTTTTATCCGAAGTAAGAATCATTTTCTCTTAAAAAGATGAGATCAGTCAGTTCACGTTTTGTTTTCATTGTCTATTCCTAACTGAGAAATTATAACCTTTAGTGGTTTAAAACAATAAAGATTTACTCTCTCACAGAGTCTGTAGATCAGGGATCTGGACACAGCTTACCCAGGTGCCTCTGTCTCGGGGCTGCAGTCTCATCTGAGGGTTCAGAATGGCTCTGCTTCCGTGCTCCCTCATGCATCTGTTGGCAGGATTTAGTTCTTCTGGCTGTTGGCTGGAGGTCTCCTTCAGTTCTTTACTGTGTGGCCGTCTCCATAGGGCAGCTCACAACACGGAAGCTTGCTTCTTTAATGTGAGCAAGGGAAAGAGGATGAGCAAGACAAAAATCACCATTTCTTTGCAATTGGAAAGTGACATTCTGTCACTTTTTGCCAGATTCTAGTCATTAGCAGTTTGTCACAGGGGGCCACCATGGTAGCTCAGTTGGTCAAGCCTCAGACTCTTGATATGGGCTCAGGTCAAGTTCTTAGGGTGGTAAGATGGAGCCCTTTGTCAGCTTGTCGGCCTGCACTGGGCCTGGAGCCTGTTTGAGTCTCTCCCTCCCTCTGCTCCTCCCCCACAAGAAGTTTGTCACTAGGTGCAACCCATACTTACAGGGAGGGCATCACACAAAGACATGAGTATCAGGACATGGGATCAGTGGGGCCATTTCTGAAGCTGTCTACCACATATTTGTTGTGACAACTGACTTACTTTTAATTTTATTTGGGATTTTCTGTCTATATCTTCTCCTCCTCCCTCATTTGCCTTCAGCCCCCACCCCAACTTTCTCCTTATTGCTACATCTTGCTCCCTTCCCCTCCTCATTTTACCTGACCTTCCCCTACCCTCCCTTGCCTTCTGCTCTAACGTCTATCTTCCTCCATCCTCTCTTCTCCCTCCTTTGTCTTCCTCCTCTTCTCTGCCATCCCTTCTGGCTCTTCTTCTGAAATAGTTCTTAGACATTGGTTGGAATCTGTCAGTTTGTCTTTCAAGTTTTTCAGCTCCTCCTTTGTACATTTTGTCTTTATCTTCGGTTGCAACATTCTGGATCACATTTCTGTGCTACTTTTTAATTTCCTAATTTCCACCTTATGGCCCTCCATTTAGGGTTTGTCTTGTCCATTTTATTTTTTATTTTGAAGAAATTTAAATTCATAGTATTTACCTACTTGAGGGTTTTCCTGTTCCAGGTTCATAATTTTTTCTTTTTAAATCAGAAATTCATTTATCTTTTGAGTACCTTAAACATGTACTATTAAAATCCCTTATTGGGGCGCCTGGGTGGCTCGGTCAGTTAAGCATCTGCCTTAGGCTCAGGTCATGATCTTGGAGTCGCAGGATGGAGCCCCACATCAGGCTCCCTGCTCACTGGGGAGTCTGTTGCTCCCCCTTCCTCTTGCTCTGCACCCCCATGCTTCCTCTCTCTCTCAAATAAATAAAAACCAAAAAAAAAAAAAAGTAAAATCCTCTATCAATTGGAAATTGGAACACTGGCTGAATATTTGATAAGTTAAGGAATTAATTTGGTGGGGTATGCAGTGGTACTGTGGTTTGATTTAGGAAAATACAGGTCCTTATCTTTTAGAGAAATATATTGAAGTATATACTGGTGAAATGATCTGCTGCAAGAAATTTGGGGGTAGGGAGAAGGTAGGGAATATAGGTGAAACGAGATTTCCTTTAGTTTATAAATTTTGAAGCTTTGCGATGGCTATCTGGAGTTGTATTAAATTATTTTGTCTTGTGTTTTATTTTTGCATAATAAAAAGTTTTTAAAAATCCTTTGTCATGATGTCCCATAAAATTAATTTCATCTGGAGTGAATTCGTATTCCAGTTGCTGATTTTATTGCTGATTTATTTCTAAGCATCACATTTCTTCACATATTTGGGATTTGGTTTGCAGGTGCATTTTGAGTAGGAAGTTTGATTTTTGTCTTGTTTTGCTGTGTTTTGCTTTCTCTGTCATTTTTGTTTCTCCCTGCCTAGTATTTTTCTGGTGGTCTATACCTGCCACCCGCATTCAGGGACACGTGTGACTGTGGCCTTCTGAGGCCCCTCCCCGTGGTGGTACTAGTGCTGTGGAGCTGGGACCTGAGCAGGGGACTTGATTCATTTGTAGCCTGGGGCTGAGTGGACTGAAGCTCAGCCCTACACAGGAGTCCTCCGGAATTTTTTTGGTCAGCTTCTCATTCCGGGGGAGCCCTGGGTTCCAGGTGGCAAGACTGGCTCCAGTCCTTCTGCTCTAAGGGGCAGGCTTTGTTCTGGCTGTCTCCACTGACTCCAGACCCAGAGCCCAACAGGCCTGTGGCTCCAGCCTCACCTACTGCTTTGCATTCCTGTTCTGTTGGACGTTTTAATCTTGTTTTTGAACGTGGCCATGTCTTTTTGGTCTCTGGTTCTATTTTATCTCTTCTTGCTATGTGTTTAGAGCAGGGAAGATGCATCAAAGTGTGAACTCACTGTGCTCTCTTGACTAGAGGAAGTCCTTGACTAAATCACTGAAGATTCCTTTCAATTCCCCATTCAAAGACTGCAGTCCACCAAGTAGATCTTCATAACGGTGATATTTGGCCTTTGTATCGGAGACAGCAAACTTTACTCAGTATTTTTTTTCCCCCCAGAAGCCTGGCTTGGAAATCTCCTTAGAGAAAATAACAACCCACTACCCCACAAGTTATTCTGCCCGTGGCCTTCCCAGCACATATCCCTCTCTAAAATTATCTTATTTTTCTGCACACACATTTGTCTCTCCCACTGGGATCTAAGCTCCACGAGAACAGAAATTCTTTCTCATTTCCCTTTTGTATCCGCAACCCCTTTGCGATAGTGTTTGTCCCATGGTAGGCGTCCAGTGAAGGCTGCCGGCGCCTCCTTAATTCCACGGCCATGCCGTGGGGTGCCTGCCGCCTGGCCTCCCGTGAGTGCGGGGAGGCACGTGTTGGATGATGGCAGCTATGCAGAGTGACCAGGGTGTCTGAGGCCCGCCTTCATTCACCCCAGCAGCATCGTGGAGGCTCTGCTCCTGGCCAGGCACTGACAGCCAGGCGTTGGTATCACATTCATTGCCACAGCCCCTTTTCCCCTCCTGTCACCTCATGTCCACTGTCACTCACTGGGCTTCATTGTAAATCTCAGAGATGAACGGGGTCAATGGGTGATGCCTGTTAGTGGATTGGGCAGGGCCGGTGAGCCTGCCACCTCGCCGGCTCGCTGTGATGGAAGCGAAGGCTTTGGGGATACGCCGAGGCAGGCCAGGCCCTTCTCACAGAGCTTCCTTCACAGGGGGTGAGACAGACTCCTAGCCCTCTAAACAGTTAATCATGTCCTTACTTGCTAGCAGCTTAGTGGTGTTGCTGATTGACATGGCTGTAAAAGGAGACCTCCATATCCTCAGTGTTTCTTCCTGTGTATGAACTGTCTCTCTGTGACCTGAAGAAGCCTCCATGGTTGGGCAGCTTTGCCCGGAGCCTTAGCTCTGCATCGTGTTTCTGACACAGACTCCCATGCTGGCTCGGGCCCAGGAACCATGAGCTGAGCGTCCCTGGAGCCGCTGCCCAGAGGAAGCAGCCTGATGTGCCCGCGGGAGGGAGGGTGGCCTCCTCATCTACTGTCCTACTGACCTCAAGTGAATGGCAGCAGAAGAGCCTCATGGCAGTTTTGCTTTCAGATGTCATCTTTTCGGGTGGCTGGGACTGTTGGCCAGAAGATGGCAAGTCCGGAGCGCCGGGAGATACTCCCGCACTGGCTGGTTCATTGTGTCAGACCGTTTTCTCTTCTGAATGTACCAGGGACAGTGAAGGTTGGGGCCGCAGATGGCTGCGCAGGGCCCAGCACGGATTAGCCACACTCCCATTCCTGGGACACTGCCTAGGCATCGTGCTCTGAAAAATCCTGCGAGAAATCCCCAGCATTCAGTCTCACTGTTTGTATTTAGCTTTTCTGAAGTGTTGGCATTCCACAGCCATTCCAGAAGCCTTCTTGGCATTTTTAGATCTTCTACAGCAGCCTTGGGAGCCAAGTTTCTGCTCTGTTTTCCTTTCTGCAGGTAAGGGGGACATACCCAAGAAAAGGATAACAAATTGCTCAAGCGTACAGGCCAGCGAGGGGCTGGGCCGGTAGTAGAGCGTGACTCAGGCTGTCAGCCAGCACCCGAGCCCGGCCGGCCGGGTCTTCGTGAGCATAGCCAAGTCTGCGAAACCCAATGCCACCCTGTGCTTGGCTCTTCATTACTGGCCCCCTGCTGGGCTTTAGAAAATTTTTACACCAGGGGAGCCGCATGGCCAATGACATGGGCTTTCAGACACATTGGTTCTTGTCCCGCTCAGTCTTTTTGAATAGTTCACACCCACACGCCGACACCACGGTGTGGTCTGAAGGAAGCAGCTCAGGACTTGGAGTCTCGGCAGCTTACATCCATGGTTGGCCTCCATCATGGACTAGCTCTGTGCTCTTGGGGTCATGATAATTAAATGAAACGGGAGCCTGAAATGGGGCTGGAGCTCACTGGGCCCTTCCATGGGGTGGACAGTGATCAGAGGGCATTACTTCTCTGCACGAGCACTGAGCCAGCCCTCTGGGCTTCTCAGATCCTGCGTGGGGGCAGGCCTCGGGGCTGTATCCTGCAGAGGTCCTGAGAGGCTCCAGGGCCATGGGTGTCCCAGGCAGCAGGACACTGCTGGGATGCAGTATCCTTTACTGGAGGCCTGCTGTGACCCCACCCATTTCTGCAGGGGTTTCCTTAGCCTTCCATACAGTCCTGTGGGTCAGGCCCTTCTGCTTTAGGCTTGTATATGGTACCCATGTAAGCTGGAACTCGCTCACCCAACTAGTTAAGGGTAGGAAAGGTCATCTGCAAGTGTGCTAGTTCCAGGTTGCTTGCCCTGGTTAGCCAAGCCCCTCAGCCTAACTGTAACCTTGGGGAGGGGGGAATCCTCAGCCATGTGCACCAGCCATTCTGTTTGTTCCCTGTCAGGTGGGTGAGGAGAAGCTGTTCTCTCCAGCTCTAGGGTTCTGGGGTTCTGACACTGCTCACCTTCCGGATATCTGATCCCTGAAGCAGAGAGTTTACCTCTCCAGAAGAAGGGCAGTCTGGCATCCCCGTCTCTGGGACCTCATGTGTGGGTCGGTGGCCTGGTGGTCTGGTGCCAGGGTGAGAACTCTGTGGCCAGGGGACAGCTCTGGCCCTTCCAGGCTGTGTGGCCTGGAGGCAGTGCAGCTCTGTGGTCAGGCCCTGCACCTGCTGGGGCTCAAACCCTAGTTCCTCCCTCATAGCAGTGAGCTGAGATAGTCACTTAGCCTCTCCATTTCTTCGCCTATGGGGGCATCATAATACTCCTGCCTACCTTTCCAGGGTGTTTTGAGGGTCAAGTGAGAAAGTCTATGGGAAGCCCTTGGACCAGTACTTGGCACACAGTCAGCACTCAGTAAATGTGAGTGCTGGCCTTCTGTGAAATGCCTCTAGCAGCTACCCACCTCGAAGCCCTCTGGTGGAAACTACGCACTTCAGGGTACATAAGTGGTCTAGCATAGCACAGGTTTTCAACTTATGAATGATTCTGCTTCTTGCAGGGTCAGTGCCTCTGTGAACAGAACCCCGTTGGTTTCTCCCCACAGCTCACACTCAGCCCAGCTGCTGCCAGCTAACGTGGGCTTTGTTCTCTTCCAACTAGGCCAGGGAGCTGGAGAGCCGGGAGGCAGAGCTGAGCCGCCGTGACACCTTCTGTAAGGAGCAGCTGGGGCGCATTGAGAGGAAGGTAAGGCTCCCGTCAGCCGCCTTGGGGAGCCAGGTCCTGAAAGGCCCTGACCAGAGTCCACTGCCGCCGTTTGGGAGAGAGGAGCCTGCACTCCTGGTTCCCCTGTTCGCCCCAGCAGCCAGTCCCCTGCTGTAGACCTGCCCTCCTGTGCCTGTCAAACACCACACACCCACCCTTTCTACAAGTCGTCTTCACAGAGATAATTGGTTTTTAATTGGCCCGCTTTTTGTGAATGTGGCTGGCTGTGCTGTAGTTCCCTTTTAGGAAAAAAAAATCACTTTCACCACAGGGCGGTGCTGAGACCTAGCCTACCTTTCTGACTTTAGTAAAGCTGCATTGGATAAAAATAATAATAACGTGAAGTCTTGCTGTACAAATATATTAAAGTTGTATTATTGATTTTCTCCTGGGAGTTGGGGAGATCAAAGTGCACCATGGCTACACACTCCCTACTTTTCTAGGAATATAAGCCTTTGAAATGAATGAGATTGAAAGACATAGCATCATTCCCTTTTTTTTTTTTTTTTAACGCCTACAACGACTCTTGAAAATTCATTTGGTAACTTGCTTACTTTGGGGGGTGCTTAATTTGTTGATCATGACAGATTTTTTAAAGAAACAGCTTAAAACATGGAAGGAGATGGTTGGGAGGTTTAAAAAAAATTGTACTTCCTCCTGCCTGAGACTGCATGCCAGGCAACCTGAGCCATCAGCTTATTGCAGGCAAATCTTCATGAATCGTTTGTCACGCTTTGGAGCTTTGAAATTGACAGTTTGCCTGAGGGGCTTGATTTCTGTAGGGGTTTTCTCCTGTGGCATGACACAGGGGAGGCTGACGGAATCGTGGATTTCTGGATTTCCAGGCCTTGGGGACAGGAGGGATCCTCCTCCTTGCTCCCTGGACACTGGGGTCCGCCTCCTGTAGGGTGTTTAGGGGACGGCCAGAATTGTCTTGTGAATACCCAGCACCGCCCACTGGTGGAAGCATCGTCCTGAAGGTCAGCAGGGTACCCCGAGCCACTTACAGAGGTGGTCCTTAACAAGGAGAGGTTTCCTGGAACAGCCTCCTGCCCAGGTTTGACTGTAGCTGTAATGACAAGGATTGCGATTTGAGATCCTGGAAAAGGGTAGAAACATTCCACAAGCCATAGCTCTAATTATCACAGTTGCCCATATGTTCATGAGCGCAGATTTTTTTGTGTTGTTATGTGTGCAATTCTGCGGTCTCCTGCTGCGCTCCTCTTACATTTCCCTCTCTTGGTTTGACTCCTGGAAGCATGTGTACATGTGTCTGCTTGGAGTGAAGGGCAGTAGCCTTACAGTGATTTTTTTGTTTTTTGGGTTTGTTGTTTGTTTTTTTTTTCTCAAATCTCTTTTCCCCTTGTCACTCTCCTTTCTCATCCCCATTGTGGTTCTCCTCCTTTAGCCCAGTTCTCTGCTGAAAGAAGGAGATTCTCCTGGATGAGCCCTTCCTTTTCATCTGTTCTTCCCCTTCATCCTACAGGGAAGCCTCAACTCCTTCCATATGCAGATGTGGGCTTTTTCTAAAACTGAGGTTTTCTACATGATTGTGAAGTTACTGAATGCTTCCAGAAGGAGGTGCAAAAACATGATCACCTGCCTGACTCTTAAATACTAGGATTTTGCTGGATAACATACAGAAGGAAAGCACCTCCAACATCCCGGGAACTAGAGACTGGTGAGGGAGACGGTGTAGAGGGAAGGGGGGTGGAGGGGAAGGGGCAGCACTGGAGAAGGGGGAGCAAAGAGGCACAGTCCTAAGGCTTAATCGTACCAGTCTTGAGAAAGATTTTCCATCTTCTCCGTGGATAATTTTATTCCCGTAATGGTTGGGAAGATGAAGAACACACCATCCGACAATCTTTTTTATTAGCTGTTGCTTTTATATAATTCTGCTTTCATTTGTTGAATACTCTCAGACCTTGACATTTTCAGCTTCTGTACACACAGCTTAAGGGCCTTCCAATCAGCAGCCTCCTTTCTTTTCTCTTTTTTCCCATTTCCTCTTAAGTTTAGAAATTGATGGTGGAAACCTGTTCTAGGGGAAACTTGGAACAGCTGCTGAATCATCGTCGACCATCCAAAATAGTTGAGAGCGTGGTTAGGGGCCAGGAAAGGTTGGGATGGGGGGCACAGAGGCCTGGGCTTGTGGGGGCGCCATGCTGTGTCCACTGGCCTCTCAGCTGGAACCCTGCTGCTCTTCTGCCTGGAGGACACTGTTGTCGAGTGCTGGTCCACTGTGATTGGCAGGTAGGGAAATCCTGTGCAGAATGCAGACTCATTTTTAAGGGGGAGGAGACATCTTGACCCCTTTGTACTACAGTATTTATTCCCTAATGGTTATTCCTGAGTGTGGAAATCATATTTTGTAGGGCTCCTATGCTTTATAATCTTCCTGAGTAATTGTTCCTCACGCCCACACTGCAGGATCTAAGTGAGGAGTGTTTTTCCTTTCATCACAGAGAGCAGTGAGTGCTGGGGGTGCTGGGGCCTGGTGAGGGTCTTATGGCACCTGGGAGCAAACCCCAGACATGGTGTTGACATGCAAGCTGTGGGGCGGGAGCAGCACCTGCTCACGCTGGCCTAGGGCCCACATGCGGCCCTGCACCCCTGCCCTCTGTGGCCGCACTGTGTCTCCTCACGTCTCAGTTTCTTTGTCTGTAAAATGGAGATGCAGGTGCCTTCCCTAGGCACCTGCATGTTAGAGGAGGTAATGTCTGAAAGGCTTTGGCATGGGCCAGTGCCTAGCAAGAGCTGGCTCCTCTCTCTAGTGTGCAGTGGTTACTGGCAATTATCTTTCAAGTCCTAACGCTTCAGGTTTGGATTAATGGGTGAATGTGTGCATACATGCACGGACGTATGCGTGCTGAGATAGATTTTATCATCAGTGGGCGGCTGCTCTCTGGGATGCAGAAGCCTCCTCTCTGGGCTTCACTGGGCTTTTCTCGAATGCCTGCCATGGCGTCTGTCTGTCATTCACGATCCACAAGGGTAGAAGAGGGCTCTGTGCAAAACAGTATGGAGACCACACGCTGCTCACGACTTAGTGTTTCTCACGTGCCTGATAGTCTTAGAGGACAGGGCCACTTTCCATTTCTGTATGTTGGGTTTGGGGTCCAGGAGGGCGAAGCTGTGTACCGCCTTGACTGTCAGAGGCATGGCTGCTGGACCTCTTGCCAACTTAACTGGCCTCCCAGAGCCTTTGCTCAGCTGCCCTCTGTGGTTTCCTATAGGAAACTGAAGAACTGGGAGTGGACTTCACCCGTACTCCCCTTGGATTCTGCTATCTTGGGGCTAAGGGTGACTTGCCCCCCCTCAGAACCAGCAGCGTCTACCATCTTCTAGTAGAAGCCCAGGTGCCAGGTGGCTCTGAACCCTACAGCCACTGAGCTGGCCAAGAATGTGTCTTCTGCCCTCAGCCATGGGGCCAAGTCGAGGAGGTGGTGGAGAATGAGCCGGTGATGGAGTCCTAGTTCAGCCTCGATAATTTTCCAGCCTTCTGACTCCGAGCAAGTTGTGGGAGTTCCAAAGGCTCAGCTTTCTTATCTTTGAAACGGGAATTTGAAGACTAACCTGCCAGTTGTTTGGAGGATGAGTGGTCGTTTGTGGTCGAGTGTCTGATGTAGAAGTATTCAGTTCTTTCATGTCACTTCTATCCTTTTTCCCCTTCTTTAATAAATGCATAGCCATTCACTAATTTCATATTCGTTTAATTCTGCTCAGTGCCTAGAGATAGCTCCGACAGTTGTGGTTCCTGCATCAGGGAATTCATGGCACAGTTTGGGAGGGGAGGGAGAGGTGAGGAACAGGACCCCAGGTGGGAGGATGCCTGAGTGCCGGTTTCCTGTGACCAACCATGCCAGCCCTGTAAGAATGGTCTCATCTTTTTCCAAACTCAGCAACTGCAAAGTGGGGAAGGCATTTTGGGGGTCTAGCGTCACAGACTGGAGGCAGGGAGAAGGGAAGAACCTGAGAAATATGTGGGTTCTCCCTGGATCTTAGGCTCTTTCCCCCAGAATGTAAATCTCCTTTCCTGCCCCCACTGGGTGCACATGTCATCCCAACATTGATATGTGAACAGTCAGCTCTTTTCCCGTTTTTTCTCTTTGCTTCTACTCCGGCTTTCTTTTTTTAAGGAACAACTGTCATGTGATCCTGCCAAGCCTGCAGCTTTCTCAGTGACAGCACTAAACAGCCCCTGCCTGGTGTCCCTGGGGGTGTCAGTCAGAGTCTGTTCAGGAGAACAGGAGCTGCTCTAGGGCGCAGAGGAAGAGGAGTTAAATACGGAGGCTCCTGCTTTACAAGAGAAGGTGGCCCGCTGGTTGGGACCATGTGCACAGGGCCCAGCCTCACACATGTCAAGGAAATGCAGTCACAGCCATAAGGTGACACCATTACGTACTCAGTAGAATGGTTAGCACGGGAAAGATGGACACCACCAGGTGCTAGCAAGGCCGTGGTTAACCCAAGCCCTCACACGCTGCTGGCAGGGGGCTGCACTGGAGAAGCCACCTTGAAAACCTGTGGCGTACCCTACCCTATGACCTGGCCGTTCTGTGCCCAACAGAAACGTGTCCGTTGGTTCCCCGGAAAACCAAACAAATACCGTGGGGCGTTCATTGCAGGATCATTCACAATCGCCCCTAGGCTGGGAAATAGGTAAATCATGGCAGTCGTCACCGTGGAGGCCCGGACGGGCATGAGAATGAGCCGGCTGTGGCCACAGGCAGCGATGTTGGTGACTGTCCCCAACAGAACGCTAAGCAGGAGGGCCAGAAAAGAATACGTGCACATTGGAGGGACATATCACATGCAGTTCGAACACAGTAGAACTAATCTGTGGTGGTAGAGAGTGGGCTAGTGGTCACCTTTGGGGGGAGTAATGAAGAGAATATGTAGCGGTAGGGTAAATACGTGGGGTAGGGTAAAGCTCCCTTTCTTGACATGGGTGCTAGTTCCACAGGTGGATTCGGTGGTGAGAATTCATCAAGCTGTGCTGGGAGGTTTTGTACTTTTCTACTTAATGCAAAGTTGGATGCAGCTGAGGAAGGCAGGCCTGCCTTTAGGCACCCGCCTTATCACCTGCCGCCCCCTCTCGGCACTTCCCTAGGCCCTGTGCCCCTTGTGTGTTCTAGCACTTGCTACACTACCATGTGGCTGTTGGCATCTGTGACTGTTCCCCCTTCCAGGCTGTGAAGGCCTGGGAGCTCAAAGTCCTTGCTGGTCTGATTCATCAGGGGTGATTCATCACTAAGGGCTGGGGATGCCATAGAATAGGTACCCAGTAGAAGTTAGCAGGAATAAAGAAAGGAAAGTGTGTAGGCACAAGCCGGAAACAGTGACGGCAGTGGAGGTTCCGGGAGAGGGAGAAGGCTTCTTGGTGGAAGCTGTGTTTGGAGAATGAGCAGGATGGAGGCAGGACGTGAAGAAGGTGGGGCTTCTGGACAGAGAGCCCAGCCCAGGTGCTCCCATGTGACCGTTGGCAGTGGGTGGGGAAGCTGTAAAAATAGACTGGAGTCATATCATGAAGGACCTGGATGACTGGCTAACAAGTGTAGCCCTCTTTAGGATAACGCTGAGAGTTCTTGAAGAGAGCTGTCAGCTGGAGAAAGAGTTGTGCTTGAATGTCCAGAAGAATAGTGGTGCCATTAGGAGAAAGAAAAATTCACGTGAGCCACGGCACTTGGGGAAGGTCGTTAGTTTAATTTCAGACCTGCACATGTGAGGTGGAGATGGCCAGCAGATGACAGAGAGTGTCAGACATGGAGTTCCCCGTCCCACAAGATGACAGCCACCTCGATGTCATGAGCATCTGCTATGTGCCAGGCTCTTTTACATAAATTATCGCTAATCCTTGCAGCAGCTCTGCAAGGTAGAATGAAGAAACTGGGAAACAGGTTAAATGAGCTGCCAGAAACCATGCAGCTGATGGATGAAGTCAGAGCCCCAGAGTCTCTGCCCTTCCCACCACGCCACCCTGCCTCCCAAGTCAGCTTGGGAAGAAAGGTTTGAGAGAAGGTGGTCAGCAGTGCCTAATGCTGCGGGCCAGGGAAGGGCTAGAGGAGAGGCCTCTTGATTGTGCTTTGAAGGACATGTGAGTTGCGTTGAGAGAGCCTTTCCAGTATTGCCATGGAGACTGAAGCTGGGTTACATGTGGGGTTAGAGCTGCAGTGAGTGTGGAAAGTTGAGAAGCAGGTATAGACCACACTCTCAAGAAGTTTCCTCAAAGAGAGAACATTGGTGGCGCCTGGGTGGCTCAGTTGTTAACTGTCTGCCTTCGGCTCAGGTTATGATCCAAGCATCCTGGGATCGAGTCCCATATTGGGCTCCCTGCTCGGTGGGAAGCCTGCTTCTCCCTCTCCCACTCCCCCTGCTTGTGTTCCCTCTCTCACTGTGTCTCTCTGTCAAATAAATAAAATCTTCAAAAAAGAGAGAGAGAGAGAACATTGGTGGTTGAAGAGGGAGTGATTTGATCATATTTATGAGAGGAGGAGAATTCATAATGTGTCCCTGAGGGGTCCAGTGGAAGGTAGGTCCCCATGGGGGTCAGAGGGCATGCGATGGTAAGGGCTGCTTTCACCGGGGAGGAGTCACTCTCTGACTCTGGAGGTGGAGTGACTTCCAGCCATGCGGTGACTGGGTGGTATGTCTTGTTGGAAGAAATGCTGACCGCTGAGTGCTCTGAGTGGCCAGCAGGCATTTCTCCTGAGTGTGGCGAGGCTTGCTTTGTGTCAGCACCAGAGGCAGCAGGGGCCACCACTTAGGATGCAAGACTGCGGCATGGCAGGTGGTCCCAGAGTGACATGTCTGCGGGGAGAAGCTGCCAGAGCATTGGGAATTTAGAGGAGGGCAGGTAACAGTGACCTAAAAGCAGTGCTGCAAGAAATTGGCCCACGTGGGGAAGGAGCCCACTCCTGATCACTGTGAAGAACAGTTCTATATCCAGCAGCTCCGAGCCCAGGAGACTTTTGAAGACTGTTGAGTCCAGAAGTTCTTCCCCAGGTGGCTAAAGGAAAACACCTGCACACCTGTTACCCAGCTAGTACCACTTTTTCCTAATGGTATCAGCATAAAAATGGCCATTTTGTGTGTTCTCAACAGTGTACTAGAAGTGGTAAGTGAAAGAACATACTGCTTGGAGATTTAGGACAGCCTTTCTTAGTGAGAATGCGCTTTTTATACCTGTGCTGGTGGGACCCGGGTCTTTTGAAGGGGAAACAAAGAAATTGAGAACCATTGATCCAATCCAATTATTTTCACAGATAAGAAAAGGCCCCAAGGCAGCTAAATGGTTTGAGAATCACTTGGTGTGGCTGCAAGCACTGGGTTTTTAGATCTGGAGGGACCCGGGTTTGAATTACAACTTCACCACCCACTGGCTTTATAGGCAAGATCAAGTCCCTTAAGCCCTGGAGCCTTGGGAGTCTTCATCTTTACAATGGGGACAGTAGTAATTACGTTTTCACTATAATAAAGGACGTGACACAGGACCTAGTCCGTTGCAATACACCGTGGTATAAATGGTACCTGCCATTACTGTTACCAGCCAGATCTAATGAGATCACTGCTGTTGCTCCCATTGTCCCCAGAGGCCACATAGCTAATTAATAATATACCAGGACTCTGGTCCCTTGCAGCTGTGTCCGTGAGTCTTACAGGTTTTCCACCATAGAGAGTCAGGGTTAATCACAGGCTCTGGGGCTGGATGCCGTTCAATCTTGGGTTCTGCCACCACCACCGGCTCCTCCACCACTTCCGCTCCCGCTGCCTCCTGGTCCCACATTCCCCGCATCTGCGCTGCGCATTCCTTCTCGTCTGTTTGCTAACGGTGTGTTTCTGTACCTCACGGTCTCATCTTTATAGAAATGCTCTCTTTTATCGCACACTAACCCGTGAGGTGAGGAGGCAGCAGAGACTACTGCCTCTGCTGGGCACGTGGAGTGGCTGTGGCTTTCCTGGGAGAGATGTCTGTACCAGGGGCCCCGAGGACGCACTGCACTGCTCCTCTCCGCCGCTTACGGTGCCTGAGTTATGTCGCTTGGGTTTGGTGGGGGTGCGGGTGGGGAGGAGTGTTCATGGTAGATGGAACCGAGGATGCTCAGAGAGGTTAAGGCATGGCACAGGGTTTCACAGCCCTTCAACTCCGGGGCCGAGATTTAGGTCTTCCTGAGAAACGTCTGTAAAACAGCAACAGGAGTTCTCATCTCGCAGGGCGGTTTGGGAGTTGAAGGCACTGATAGCATATTGCTGTCAGACTCTCTGCCTCTGACGCCGGCTTTCTCGGTGCTCCGTAGCTAACATTCGCTGACCATTGCCCCTGCGCAAAGCACTGGCCAGACACCTCCCCTGAAAGGCGTCCTTTGGCCTGCACAGGGACCCAGTGAGCTGAGCGATAAAATGAAGCTGATCTTGTGTGAATCCTTGCTGTCAAAGGGCCAGGTGTGTCCCAGGCGCATCACGTGTTCTCATTCCTCACATCTGCAAGGCAGTCCCATAGGGTAGGAACTGCTGCCATCCCCTTTGCATAGGTAAAGAAACAGGCTTTGAAATGGGCAGCAGTGGTCACGTGACTGATTTGGGATCACAGCCCTCAGTTTGCGGTCCGTGGGCCCAGGCAAGCTAAATGCCAGGGTCAGTTGTTCATCATTCAGCTGCCCAGGGCAGCTGCTCAAAATACTCTGAAAGTGCATTAAAACAGGGCACCTGGGTGGCTCAGTTGGTTAAGCGTTTGCCTTCAGCTCAGGTCATGATCCCAGGGCCTTGGGATCGAGTCCTGCATCAGGCTCCTTGCTCAGCGGGGAGTCTCCTTTTTCCCTCTATCCCATCCCTCTGTTCATGCTCTCTCTCTCTCATGTTCTCTCCCCCTCAAATAAATTTTATAAATCTTAAAAAGAAACTGTATAAAAAAGATCTACGATGGGGGCGCCTCGGTGGCTCAGTTGGTTAAGCTTCCAGCTCTTGGTTTGGGCTCAGGTCATGATCTCAGAGTTGTGAGATCGAGCCCCTTGTGGAGTTCCCTGCTCAGCAGGGAGTCAGCTTGGGATTCCAGCATTTTCCCTCTCCCTCCGCCCCTCCCCTCTGCTCACGTTCACACATACACTCTCTCCGTGTCTCTCTCTCAAATAAATAGATAAAATCTTTAAAAAAAAAATCTGTGGTAGAATTTATATTAAGCAGAACAGTAGAATAGTATAATTAACCTCTCTGTGCCTGTCCCCCAAACTTAACAATTTTGCCACATTTGCTCATGTTTATTTCTTTTTCCTCTTTTGTTCTTTGCTTTGAAGCAAATCCCTGTGACCATGACATTTCCCACTACATACTTCAGGATGTGTCTCTGAAAAATACAGACATTCTGTTACAACTACAGTATTGTTTTCTTGCCTCAGAGAATTAACATTGATTTCCTTGATTTCCTCAAAAATGCCTTTTCCCCGTGTTTTTGTCTGTGCTTGTTTGTTGCGGCTGTAAGCCAGGATTCGCTGGAGTTGCAATGTTACAATTGGTTCTTAGGCTTTCAAATCTTTTGTCACTCAGAACAGACCCTACCCCCCTTTTTTTATGCCAGCGACTTGTTGCAAAAACTCCTCAGGTTTATATTCCCATCTTTCTTCTTCATGGTGTGGAACCTGGTCCAGAGAAGGAGAGAGCCAGCTGCATACCTCGTTGGGAGGCGAAATGATAGGGGATGGAGGGGGGAGAGGAGAGAACGTCAGTGGTTAAGGCACTGTTCAGGGCTGCGGATTTATGTCGCTCCCTCCATGACTGTTGCTAGGGTCCTTTTAAGCTCAGGCTCAATCGCTGTCTCCTCTTGAAGTGGTTGCTGCACCGTTTCTGGCAGCAGTGGCATTAACATGCAGCACTTCCTGCGCTGTGGTTATTGCCTGTTGGTTTTCCCGAGGCGCATTTAGTCTCCTAAATAGGTCCTTATAGCTTGAAGAGCCAGAAGTGCCTGTCCATCATGTATGCAGGTTACCACCTATCCCTGCTAGGAAAGACCCAGTTAAACAAATAATTCTAATTAAATAGGCACTCTGCAGCCGCTCCCTTTCCTTTCCTTCTAGGCTCTTCCCTTCCTCGTTTTTTTTTTTTTAAAGATTTTATTTATTTATTTGAGAGAGAGGCAGTGAGAGAGCATGAGCGAGGAGAAGGTCAGAGGGAGAAGCAGACTCCCCGTGGAGCTGGGAGCCTGATACGGGACTCGATCCCGGGACTCCGGGATCATGACCTGAGCCGAAGGCAGTCGTCCAACCAACTGAGCCACCCAGGCGTCCCCCCTTCCTCGTTTTGATCAGCTTGGTTGGATCAGGTGAATTCCTTTCCTTCAGCTCTTGGCTGTGATGATGGTGGGATGCTGCAGACAGAGTCCGAGGTTACCCTTTGGTCTCTCCCTCTTGGTGCTCTGCCCATCCCACTGTCCTGGTGACCAAGTCCTGTCCCGGTTACTGAGCTCATAGCTCCTGTTCTTTGTCCTCCTGCCACAATGGTGGCCCCTTGCTACTCCCTCTCTTGAACTGAAACCATCATCTCCCCAGTGGTGTCCTTTTCACCAGATCCTCCACCTATGGTCTGCTGTCTCCGGTTGCAGGAGGACCGTCTCTAAAGCCTATCAGTGAACTCCCTGATGCATTCACAAGAAAGCTGGGATTCCTGAGCTGGGCCTCAGGGCTTTGTGGTCTGGGCCTTGGCTGCGTGTCCACCTGGCACGCTTGGGCCACATGGCTTCTTTCCTGACATTAGGATCACCGTAGAGGCCTTTGACCACTTCCTGCTGCTCCTTCTGTGCAGGGCTGCCACCTAACTCACTGTTCTGGCCCCAGAGCACACTCAGTGCCTGAGAGACAGAGATGCCTGATATGGCGGCTTGGCAATCAGGAGAGGTGACAGCCCACAGCAGTCAGCAGCACTTTGGGCTTAGGTGCATGGCAGTAAGTGGAGGTGGTCCTTGGAGTATGACCGCATGGGGTGGGGTGCTGGCAGGGGAGCCAGATCTCTCTGTTATAAAGACCCTGCTTTGGTGCTTGGCGTCGTGGGAATTACCCAGTTGTCTGCTTGGAGCTTATCCAGCTGTGGGGCATCATTGCCCTTTTAAAAAAATTGCTTGTTCTTTCTTTCTTTTCTCTCTTTCCTTCCTTCCTTCCTTCCTCTACTCTTTCGAGGAGGGGGGAGAGACAGAGGGAAAGAGAGAGAGAGAGGGAGAATCTTAAGCAGACTCCACACCCAGTGCAGAGGCTGATGCAGGGCTCGATCTCATGACCCTAAGATCATGACCTGAGCCGAAATCAAGAGTCAGATGCTTAACCCACTGAGCTTATACTTCTTAAGTAGCACATGTTCACAGTGGAAAAACCAAAAATTTCAGATAAGCCCAAAGAATAAAATCAAATTTTCCAAATCAGACCTCCTGCCTAGAGAGGTAATATTTGTTAGCACCCTGGTGGACACTGCCAAAACCTGTTTCTGTTATGGTAATATTGGCTATGTTATAATACTGTTGACCCTTGAATAACATGGGTTTAAACTGTATTGGCCCCTTAATACACAGATTTTCTCCTGTACAGTATGGTAAATATATTTTCTTTATGATTTTCTCAACATTTTTTTTAATTTACTTTATTGTGAACGTATAATGCATATAACATACAATATATGTGTTAATCAACTGTGTTAACGGTATGGCTTCTGGTTAATAGTAGGCTACTAGTAGTTAAGTTTTTGGGTAGTGGAAAATTACACATGGATTTTCAACTCTGGAGGAGGAGGGGGTCATCACTACCTAAACCCTGCATAGTTCAGGGGTCACCTGTATTTGCAAAAATGGGAACATAACCATGATGCTCTTTGGTAACCATTTTGAAACTCAGTCTATTCTGATCCATTTTTCCACATCAAACCTATTTCTACACTTAATTAGTTGTGTACTACTCCTTGTTATGAACGTGCCGTAATCTATTCTTTTATCACTGCATTGTTACATTGCTTTAGGCTTTTCCTATTTGAAAAAAAAAAGGCTTATCCTTGTAAGCTACCTGAATTCAGCTTTTTTCTCAGGAAAAATATTTAGAATTACAGTTGCTAAGCCCGAAGGATAGGCTTGGCGGCTACACCTTGCCGGACTGCCGTGCAGCAGGGGTAACAATGCAGACTTCTTTCCACAGTACATTATGGCACCAGCCTCCTTTCCTTCAGCAGCATGGGCTCTTTTCCTTTTTCTTTTTAAAATTAAATTACCAGTGTAATGCGTGTTTGCAAGAAGTTCAAGCTCCATGAAAGCATGCAAAGTGTGGCCCCAGTTCTCCAGCAGGAACACTGGTAAATGTGCTTCCAGCCATCCCCTGCAACTGTCAGCCTTATTTCTGTGATGAACACAGACATGGCTTGTTTTTTACAGCTAGGGTCAGAGTTTATTCTTTACTAACTTGCTTCTTGAATCTAACAGTACATCTCAGACAACTTTGCACATCACTTCTCTTTGTCCATCAGATCTATCCGTCCCTTTAATGACTGCACAGCGGGAATTGGCATTATGTATTTCCCCATTTTCCTGTTAATGGACACTTAGGGTTCTTCAGTCTTTCACAATGAATTTTTTTTTAAGATTTTATTTATTTATTTGACAGAGAGAGATCACAAGCAGGCAGAGAGGCAGAGTGAGAGAAAGAGAGAGAGGAGGAAGCAGGCTCCCCGCTGAGCAGAGAGCCCGATGTGGGGCTCGATCCCAGGACCCTGAGATCATGAACTGAGCTGAAGGCAGAGGCTCAACCCACTGAGCCACCCGGGCACCCCGAGTCTTTCACAATGAATTTTAATGGAGACATCCAAATTTCTCTTTAGAATTATGGCTTGAGAGTCCCCTCCCCGTACCTATACCATCACGGCCTTTTATCAGCCTCAAACTTTTGCATTTCTTCAATTATTAATATGGCAGAGCAGCTCCTCATAACTTTGTTGGCCTCTTTTTTTTCTCCTTTTGAGAACTGCCTCTGCAAATATGATTTTTTGATTTTCCTATTAGGAAAGCTCTTAAAGCTCTCCCTTCCCCCATTTTCATTGGTTTTTAAGTTTGTTAATTTGATGGGCAAAAATTGGTCTTTGAATTTGTACTTTTTCATTACTAATTAAGTGATCATGTTCATTGCTTTATGAAGGCCTGTTTATGCACTATAATCGCTGTTGATTCTCCTGCCTGGAGGGACTCTTCCCTGGCGCAGGATGTTTTCCTGCTGTCTCCCCAGCTGCTGACTAGTCAGGCCCTGACTGGACACCGCAGGTTGGAAAGCATGGGATTGGGGCCCACCCCTGGTGACTGCTTACCTCAGCCCTTGCTAACTGTGCGACCTTAGGCAAATGGGTTAACTCCCACGAGCCTGAGTTCCTCATTCTCCAGGGAATGATAAGCACAGCCTCATTGGATTGTTGCTGCCTTCTGAATGAGATGACACGTGAGCCTGTCACAGCGTGTGTGGGTATTAGCTGTGCCCCCTCCTCCTCGGACCTTCGTGCTGGTAATGGACAGCTGTGGTTGTGCCTCACTGCGGGGTCCGCTCCGGGGTCCTGCCTGTAACTACCACCCGCTGGTTCTGTTCACACCCTCCGGAGTAACGGCTGTCACAGTGCCAGACAGGACGACCCTGTGTGGTATGCCAGAGAGGGGACAACTAGCCCTCCTCCTGTCCCTCCCCAGGGAAACCATCACCCCAGTTCTCAGGCTTTCCTCCCAGTGGGGCAATCTAACTGTTCTCCTTTTGGTAGGTTTTAACTTGTCCCTGTCCCTGCTGGCCCTAGAACTGAAGCCAGCGTGCAAAGGCGAAAGGGGTGGGGGTGGGATAGGGCCGTGCCGTCACCCCCACAGACCCTCCCATGGGGACATTTCCCCTGGCAGCACTGCCTGGGCTGCGTTTGGCTCTCTTGCTTAGGCTCAGCTCCTTTGGGCTGTGTGTGCACTGCCTTGTTCTGCATGCACATGGCTGCTGGATTTGGACCCTAACCCTGTTAATTTCCATCTCATTGGAATAGACAGGGCTGTTCTTAGCATTTGAGATGTGTTTGGATCCTGTTACCCATCCAACATATTGGTCTCCCTCTGAACTTCGTGTCATCAACAGATTTGATCAGTATGCTGCCACTCCTTTCTTTAAGTCATGGCTAATGATGCTGAGTCAGAAGGAAGATGCCGCACTCTGTAGTCAACCATCTGTCCTCATTCTCCAGACTTTGCAGAATAGGAGTGCCACTCCAGGTCCCTTCTGCTGTTTGGTCCTCCCACAGGTGCATCATAGGGCAGAATCTCACTGAGCAGAGTCCATTCTGGGCAGTGTCCCCACCCCTGTACGCAGTGTCTCCATCACTCTGTGCAGCATCCCCGCCCCTGTAGGCCATGTCTCCATCACTCTGAAGTGTCCCCATCCCTGTAGGTAGTGTCTCCATCACTCTAGGTGGTGTCCGCATTGCTCTAGGCAGTGACCCCATACTCTGGACCATATGTTCCTACACTCTAGTCAATGACCCCATCACTCTGGGCAGTGTCACCACCACTCGGGGCAGTGTCTCCATAGCTCTGGGTGGTATCCCTATTGCTCTGGGCAGTGTCCCCATCACTCTGGGCAATGTCTCCGTCCCTCTGGGACGTGTCGCCATCACTCTGGGCCATATATCCCTGTGCTCTAGTCAGTGACCCCATCACTCTGGGCAGTGTCCCCACACTGGGTGGTGTCTCCCTCATGCTGGGCTATGTCTCCATCACTCTGATTGGTGTCTCCATCACTCTGGGCAGTGAGTATCTCTATCACTGTGGGCAGTGTCCCCATCACTCTGGACAGTGTTCCTATCACTCTGGGCCATGTGTCCCTACAGTCTAGGCAGTGACTCCATCACCCTGGGTGGTGTCCCCATCACTGTGGTCAATGTTCCCATTACTCTGGGCAGTGAATATCTCTATCAGTGTGGGCAATGTCCCCATCACTCTAGGCAGTGACCCCTCACTCTGGGTGACATCCCCATTGCTCTAGGTGGTGTCCCAACACTCTGGGCATTGTCCCCATCACTCTAAGTAGTGAGTATTTCCATCACTGTAGACAATGTCTCCATCACTCTGGGTGGTGTCCCCATTGCTCTAGCTGGTTTCCCCACACTCTGGGCAGTGAGTATCTCCATCACTGTAGGCAGTGTCCCCATCACTCTGGGGGGTGTCTAGGCAGTAGAATGACTTTATGACAAGAGCATGGAAGTGTGTCTGGATACCTTGTTTCCCAACAGCCTAGGCTACCTTCTGGGGGCCCTGACTTCCATTTCTGAGTACTTAGACTGTAGAATTCTCTCAGGGATCTGTGTCTAGCTCACCAGTCTGTAGTTTGCAAAATCTACCTTTTCTCCCCTTTGCTAAATTGGACATTGTCTCATCTTGGGCATCTTCTCATTTTCTCTGAGTCCTTGAGATTGCCAGCAACGAGCATGTCTCTTCTGTAAGTTAATTCAGAGCTGAGATGTGATTCATCTGGATCAGGAGATTTGAATTCATTTAGTGTGACTAGATGTTCTCTCACAATCTCGTCTCCGTCTCGCGTTTCAATTCCCTCATATCAGTGTTTGATTCACCCTTTTCAGTCTGGAGATTGTTCTCCTTGATAGAAAATGGGAGTTTATAGTTCTTTCTCTCCGTCATCTGTTAACTGAACACCTTTCACCCCAATATGGGCCTATCCCTTCTTGTTCCTATCGCTCCTGATCCAATTTTAAAAGCCCTTTTTTTGTCCTTAGCATTTTCCAAATGGCTTAGCTTGCCTGGGCCTCAGTTTTTCTGACCCTGTTCTTATAGGCTGGGCCATTCCTTAGTGTTCCCAGTGGGTCCTGTGCCCTCCCTTCCCTGAGAGATGTGTTGACCCCATAAACCAGGGGCTCCCAGGGCTCCTGCTCCCAGAAGCATGTGGCAGAAACCCCCTCTGAACTCTTTCTCCCTGCTCTCCCTCCCCAGGAAATCTGACATGCCTCTCGAGGGAGTTGCAAGCAGGGACATGTCATGATTTTTAGGTGCATTAGGCCTCAGGACAACTCTCTATCCCCCTCTCTCTTACTGAGATCATTTGTGATTGTATTTCTCAGAAATGAGTTTTTGAAGGCTCCTATCCCTCTTTAGCTTCCTCTTCTTATAGAGCAGTGGTTTTTGACAGGGGATTTTGCCCTCCAGAGGACACTTGCTGGTGTCTGGACATCCTGCCTGTCATGATGGGGGAGGGGGTGGTTGGCATTGGTGGGTGGAGGTCAGGGATACAGTGCCCAGAGCAGCCCCACAACAAGGAGTTACCGGGACAAGCACGTTGACGGTGCTGAGGTGGGAGACCGCATGCTGGAGCAACATTGTAGGCCTCTTTGTCACCTGAGGCACCTGTTCCAGATGATAGATTTCTCCTGGGGAGTCCTAGACCCGGTGGGGCCGTCTAGTCCAGGTCAGGTGGACACGCAGGTGATTCTAGAACAGACCACCATTTTCGAAGCAGTGTTTTAGCGTCTTGGGTAAGAGCCGGGAATTCATTAAAATCTTTCCTCCAGTGTGAGGACCCCAGGCACTCCCATGTTTAGATCTTCCCTCTCCTGAGCTGTTAGGAACTCCGAGATCATACAGTGCCTACTCCCTGGGGGCTAGACTTAGATCCAGCATCCTGTTTGTTTGCAGAGCTCAGGTCTTCATGCCTATCTTTGAAAGCCTAGGGGCCAGAGGAGACACCCGTCAGGTGGATACCAGTCAGGGATCCTGCCCCATCACCACTGACTCTTTCCCTGGGCTGTGGTCCACTTGAGGAAGGGTGCTGCTAATTTCCCACTCAGTCCTCCCCTTGAGTCTTCCCTCCCTCATTCTAAAGTCATGTCTTAGTGTGTTTGTCAGGTTAGGCCTGTGGTTTTTTAGGACGGGGCCTGCTATCCCTCTCCTTTGGGCAGGAGTGACGGAAGTCTATAATCCTGGGGCAGCTCCTCTTGCTGCTTACTTGGACACAGCTGGTCCTAAGTAGCCATGGCCATATGAGTACCTCCGTGTACCTCCACTAGCCATTTCCCAGCACATGGAACATCGTGGGTCGCAAAGTGGTTCAGGCTGCAGTGTGTTTCGGCTATTCAGAGACCTCACGCAGACTCCCCAGGCCCTGTCATCGCCTATGGATGAGAAACCATGCTGGAGCCAGTACAAGGCCATGCCGCTGCCTGCTCTTCCCATGTCGCCCGAACAAGACCTGGTGATTGCCCAAGTGCATTACGTACAAGCTTTGTCTTTTTCCCTTTCTTTCCCTGCCTTGCCACATCTGTTCGTTCTCTCAAGTCCATTTTTCACTGCACGCCTCACTGCTGTCACCAGTGGTGTTGGCAGCGTGAATGCTGAGGAGGGAAGACTTCATTGTCTGGGGTCAGAGAGACCTCCTGTGCACTCAGTTCCCGTCCTGACTATTGCTGTTGATTTGGGCTTCGAGATGCCAGTTCAGCTGAGCACTGGTTCAGGTTGGTCAGCCAGAGGAACCTAATCTGCAGGGCTGGGTCTGGCTGGGACGCAGCGATAAGACTGTGGCCGTCCATGCTGCTTTGCTGGCTCTGCACTCCCTGGTGGCCATCACCGCCGAGCGGGTGGGATGACTTCTCCCAGAGAGCTGTGGCCTTGCTGCTCTCCTACGCCAGCTTTGCAGGAGCCATCCATAGCTCTTTGTTAAGTGCCTAAGAACCAGGCCCGTGCCCTGAGGCTTTATAAGGTGGATGCAGTCATTCCCATGGGACTGGTGAGGACTCAGGAGCTGGGGGACTGTAAGACAACACAGCCTCGTAAGTGGAGGAAGTGGGAGTTACACTGATAGATGGATGATCTTTAGTCTGGCCTCCACTGTTCAAGCTGTGATTTGTTTATCTTTTCAAAGGGGAGGAAGAGGTTGTCCAGGTGGCTTAGTCGGTTAAGCCTCTGCCTTCAGCTCAGGTCATGATCCCAGGGTCCTGGGATCGAGCCCCACATCAGGCTCCCTGCTCAGCGGGAAGCCTGCTTCTCCCTCTTCCTCTCCCACTCCCCTTGCTTGTGCTTGCTCTGTGTGTGTGTGTGTGTGTGTGAGAGAGAGAGAGAGAGAGAGAGAAATAAGTAAATAAACAATCTTAAGGGGGGAAAAAAAGGGTAGGAAGTGGTGCCTTCAGAAACGGAAATGGCCCCAACCTAGCAGAAGTGGTCATGTTGCCCTGCCTGTTGTGTGCCAGACTGTCCTCTCCAGACCCTCTGCCATCATGTCCTGCACTTGTGAGATGCTTCTCCCGGGGGCTTGCAGCTGTTCTGGCCTGTCCCTCTCGAGGCAGCCTGTGGAATTAAGCTCTTTGGTTAGCATTCACACTTGCCGTAGGTAGAGTGAGTACCTGCAGCTCTGTTCCTGTCCTCACATCAGTGACAGTGCTCACGGTAAAACTGAATCTGGAAGAAGTCTTAGGAACAAAAGTGAGTCATTGATTCGGGGGGGAAACCTCACAGAGTCAAAGTGCACAGAGCTGGTGCAGGGTGCCAAGAGCACAGGATGGGCCAGGTGGGGGTGCCAGGAGCTGCGCAAGGCCACAGGTGCCAGCACTTCCATGTCCTGGGCTCATCGTCTCCACACACTGCCTTCCTCCCCTGGAAGCACACAGTGAGGGCCTCCCCCACATCCCCCACCCCACTGGGAAATGCAAGGTCTGCTGGGCTCTGTATTTCCCACATTTAGCCCATTCCTGTGCTTCCTAAATAGTTAAAAACTGTCCTCTTCATCCCCATGGCCCCATCATCTGTTACCCAGGTGAGAGCAGCTGTCTCTAAAGGTCTCCTCGCCTTTAGTCCCCAGAGTTCAGATTTCTTACCGATCCAGTCAATCCCCTACTCAAAATGGTGGTCCCTACCTCTCCTTACAGTCTGAACTCCACAGTCCCAGGCATCAGCCCTAGGCCATCTGCTTGCCCCACAGCCCCACGTCATGCTCTCCCACCAGCAGAACTGAACTACACTCAGTCCCCCTTCTTGGGCCTTGTCTGCAACCTGCTTCCCCCACTGTGTCCTGTATTTCACCTGGTCAGTTCCTGTATCCTCTTTAAGAGAGCAACCATTTCCTGCTCCAGGAAGCCTGTCTGGATCCTCTTGGCTGAATGCAGTGTTGACCACATCCTGATGTGGGTCCATCTCTTGCCCTAATTTGAGCTCCCGGTCAGGAAGTGATGCTTATTCACATATCACAGCACCAGATATCCAGAATTCAGAGGAGGGAAAAAGTGGGAGGAGAAGGTTACTCTGCAGGAATAGTTCCTCCCACCCCAGTACTGGTCCTGAGGGAGGCTGATGGCCTTTCCCTACAAGGGGCCAGCCCTTCAGAGGGAAGGGCTTCCGGTCTTCTCATCATCGGCAACTCAGACCCTTCACTAGACACCTGCAGACGTAGCGGGGGAAGGTGCAGACACATGGCTCACACTCTCTCTGAAAGCCACATCAGACCCTTCCCTCAGACACTGAGAGCACCAGTGATGGCGTGGGGAAAGTGTTCCAGTTTTTAGTGCCATTAAAGACCTCCAGGGCTTGTGGTGAGGGCTCTTGATGGCATCACGCTTTATGCAGTTTTAAATAAAGCAAAACGAGTTTTGAGGTGTTTCAGTGTTCTTAGAAGCTTACAATGCCAGATTTTAAACTCAAGCACAGGGCGGTTACGTTTTTTACCCATGTTAAATGGCTCATGAAAGGGCTTCTAAAAAATAGTGTCCCATGTTTTATTTGAAATGCTCTGATATAAAGAATTCATGCACTGTATCACCACAATAATATCACCATGCAAACCTGTAGGATCCTGTGCTTTCTGCTCTTCTCCCAGGAGAAGTACAGGTCGTTTCATTGTTGTCTCCTTTTAAAATGGTCAGACTCGGCAAATATTTTGGATATGCTACCGGCATCTGAGGTCAGTGCCCACTAGGAGTAAAATGAATAGACCATATCGTAGGATCTGCTGATTCACTCCTGATTGTTGGTTATTAGCTGGTGGCTTTGCCTAACCCAGAATGACGGTACTTACAGGATAACCAGGCTTTGCCAGGTGCTGTGCGGGCACTTGGAAGTATTAGCTCCTGCGGCCTGCTCCTTTGTGGATACTCAGTAAATGTTTGTTGTGTGCCTCTTGAGCAAATGAAACGAGAGCTCCCAGCCACCTTTGAGGGAAAACTGCTTTCTAATCAAGTTTTCACCAGTATTGGAAAGGGGCCTGGTGGGTTCAGACGATAGAAAAACCACAACAGAGGTTTCCGGAAGAAGAGTTAGTGTGAAGGCTTCTGAGTCTAGTGAGAAGAAACTGAGTTAAATTGCCAGGACTCCAGGGATGTTTGCCCATACGTGGGAACTGTGTATGAGGTAACAGATTAGTCTGCCAGAACTGTGACAGTGTTATGTTGTCATTTTTGGTATTTGTATTTTGTGACATTTAAAAAAGTATGGTGAAGTATAATTGTTAACATTTTGTGTTTTGTTGGCAGTGTTTTATTGAAAATATCTCACTTCCCTCATGAATTTGTGATCTTAAAAACTTAGGCAGCTCTTTTAAATGTGGTATTAATTATGCCCTATGACCACTTTCCACTTAGTATGCCAGAGTATACTGCATTGGAAAGTGGGATTCATTTCACAGGAATTCATTTTGCAGCAAACTCTGACAGATTACATTTATTCCATTAAGGTAAACATCCTTGCTTTCTTTTAGATCGACTCAAATATGTTAGTGATCGAAGGGAGAATAAGAATTATGTGGAAACCTGGATCACTAAAATTTAAAGAAGGGAAGCAGACAAATGACTCAACAAATTGAGAATTGTGAGCAGAATGGAGGGAGTGGGTTTAAATGGAATCAGGGAGGCATCTGAAGGGCTTTCAGTAGGAAGAAGATCCAGATTATGAAGATTTTAAGTTGCTGGGCTATAGTGATCAGCTGCTGACTGAGATTCTGAGGCCAAAATCAGGCCTCTGCTGAAATAAGGAAAAAAGATAGAAATGTATGAATCTCCTTAGTTTTCTTTTTTTTTTTTAAGCATTTTTCTTTTTTTTTTAAAGATTTTCAGGCCTCTGCTGAAATAAGAAAAAAAGATAGAAATGTATGAATCTCCTTAGTTTTCTTTTTTTTTTAAGCATTTTTCTTTTTTTTTTAAAGATTTTTATTTATTTATTGACAGACAAGAGATCACAAGTAGGCAGAGAGACAGGTGGGAGGGGGGGTGGGTGGGAAGCAGTCTCCCCGCAGAGCAGAGAGCCCGATGCGGGGCTCGATCCCAGGACCCTGGAATCATTACCTGAGCTGAAGACAGAGGCTTAACCCACTGAGCCACCCAGGCGCCCCTCTCCTTAGTTTTCAAAAAGAAACTTAGGAAGGATAAACCAGAAACTAATGAGATTTTTACCCACATGAATGAGTGGAAATGGACGAGGAAGACAAGGAAGGGAATGGGATACCTCTGAGTGTGCCTTTCATACATAGTTGCCTTGTGAACCATCTTAGTGTGTTACTTACTCAAAAATTAAATAAAGATGGAGATAAAAATTAGTAACAAATGGAATTCAATGAACCTAGCTATATATCAGATACATGCCACTCCACACAGAGGAACAGTATTAATTTGGGTGGACTTCTAGTGTGGGCAAGATGACTAGACTCATTTCTCCTTGCTCTTTCTCACCGAGTACAATTATGTATCCTTAAATAAATTGAGAGGCAACCATAGGAGAAGTCTGAAAGGTAGGAAAAGGAAGGGATACTGGCTAGGGACTCTGGGACTAGAGGAACAACACAGTGGCATGGCTGCTTCCTGACTGTCCCACCAGTGACAGTCAGCAACCCAGGGCCAGTATCTTCAGCCCCCAACCTGTGCCAGTCAGCTGCCCAGGTAGGCTCATTGCCTCACCAGATTGAGGGGGAGTCTTGCCAGCCATACTCGGTAGGCCCAGTGGCACCAGGAAGGAAAACCAAGTGGAAGCACCACTGACAAGTGGCACCAGGAAGCACTCTCCTTCCCTGTTTGAAGGAGACCCCCTCCTCTTACCCAGAGACCCCAGTGGTTCAACAGCATCTAGGGTGGAATCCTGCCACAAAAAATGGCCCAGATTAGGAACACGTTCTGTCCAGTCAGTTAGAGACTTCTCTCCTCTGGAGATCCCACGTGACTAGGAGGCACTGATCTGGGAAGTGCTCTTTGACCTGTGAACCAGAGAATCCTTTCTCCTACTTAAGAGACATCGGTGGACTATTGGCATCAGCTGGGGACATCCTGCCACAACTTGTTGGAGTAGTGGTCTTTGTGTACTGTAGGTCATAGACTCCCACCTCCTGGAAACACTGGCAGACCTGACACTGGCAGGAGGGATCCCCATCCTACTAAGTGGCTGGCAGGGAAGCCCTCTTCGTCCCCACAGCCTGGAGAGGCACTTTCTGCCCCCACAGGCAACCCCAGAAAGGATCAACAAGAGCCCCTGTGGCCTCAGATGAACCCAACAGACCACAATAGTGCAATAAAGGCTCTGATTCAAGAAGCTGAGCAAATTCCAAAGAAGATAAATTCAAAGAAATACACACCTAGACCCATAATAATATAACTTCTGAAAACTAAGGACAAAGGAATCTTGAAAGCTATCAGAGAAAACCATTGTATTCCTTACAAGTTAACACCAATCTGAATGACAGTGGGGTCTCATTTAAGACCATGGAGGCCAGAACAAAGTGGCATGTTTTATAAGTACTGAAAATTAAAATCTATAACCATGAATTTTACACCTGGCAAAACTATCCTTTAGAATGAAGAGAAAATAAAGACACTGTCTGACTACAGAGAGCTAAGAGAGTTTGTTGCTAGCCAATCTACCCTTAAAGAATGGCTGAAGTGAGTGGCTGGCTCAGTTGGTGCAGTGTGCAACCCTTGGTCTCAGGGTTATGAGTTCAAGCCCCACATTGGGTCTAGAGATTGCTTTAAACATAAAATATTTTAAAAGTAAGAATGGCTAAAGTAAGTTCTTCAAAAAGAAATAAAATGATAAAAGAAGTAATCTTGGAACATGAACAAGAAAGAACAATGGAAAAAGCAAAACTATGGACAATATAATAGATTATCCTTTTTCTCATGAGTTTTTAAACTCGTATTTGGTGGTTGAAACAAAAAATATAATACCATCTGATGTGAGGCAAATATATGTAGAAAAATATGCTCATAGCAAAGGTGTTAAAAAGTGGAAAGTGTAAAAGAACCTAAATCGAAGTAAGGTTTCCATACTATACTCCATATGGTAAATTATTGATACCGTAGAATATGTATACTATAGTACTCGGTGTAACCACTAAGAAAATTTTATTAAGGGATACACTGAAAAGCACAATTAGTAAATTAACATGAAATATTTAAGTAACCCACAGGATGGCAAAGAAAGAGAAATGGAGAATGAGAAACAGGGAATAAGCAGAAAACATAATAAAATGACTTAAGCTTTAACATGGCAATTACTTAAGCTTTAAGTAGCTTTAGTAGTACTAAAGCTTTCAGTAGACTTAAGCTTAACATGGCAATAATAACCTTAAAGGCAGAGGTTGCTAGAATAGATTCAACACACACACACACACACACACACACACACACACACACGGCTGCGTATTAGAAACTCAGTTTGAATGCAGTGACAGAGGTTGAAAATGAAAGGGTGGAAAAAAAAGATATGTCATGTAAACACTGATCCAAAAACATTGGAGTGGCTATATGAATATCAGATAAAGTACTTCAGAACAAAGAAAATTAATGGACACAAGGAAGGACATGATATGAGGATAAAAGGATCAATTTGCCAAGAAGATATAATAATCCTAAATGTATATGCCCCGAAGAACAGGATCTTAAAATACATGAAGCAAAAACTGTAGGAGTGAAAGGAGAAACACGCAAGTCTAAAATAGTCAGGAGGACATCAAATCCCTTTCTCAGCAACTGATAGAAGAACTAAACAGAAAATCATCAAGGATGTAACATTCGTAAATGATATAACCAACCAATAGGATCTAATCGACATATAAAGAATACTCCCAACACTCACAGAATACATATTTTTTCAAGCACCTGTGGAACCAAGATGGACTATATCTGAGGTCATAAAACAAACCTTACCAAATGTAAAAGAGTTGAAAGCATATCAGAATTTGAAGGATACAGGGAAATTTGTAGCAGTAAATCCTTAGGTTAGAAAGAAGGAACAGTCTCATATTAAAGTTTTTATCTCAAGAAACTAGAAAAAGAAGAATGAAATAAAGCCCAAACAAGCAGAAGAAGGGAAATAATAAAGATAAGAACAGAAATCACTATAACTGAAACAGAAAAACAGTAGAGAGAATTAATAAAAAGCTGGTTTTTGGAAAAAAAAATTTAATAAAATGAATAAACCTCTAGCAAGATTGACAAAAACAGAGGAGACATGAATCACCAATATCAGAGAAACAGGTTACATCCCTGCAGACTCCACAGCCATTGGAAGAGAATAAGGTGACAACTTTACACTCATGGGCATAAAGGGCCAATTCCTGGAAAACCACAAACTACTAAAACAACCAGGATGAAACTGATAACCTGAGTAGTTCTGTAACAACTGAAGAAATTTACTTCATGATTTTGAAACTTTAGAAAAAACTCCATGCACAAATGGTTTCTCTGGAGATTTCTACCAAACAATTGAAGAATTAAAATAATTTTTATACAATCTCTTCCAGTAAATACAAAATCAGGGAAAACTTTCCAACTCATTTTGAGGCCAGTATTATCTTGACAAACAGTATTACCAAACCAGTTAAAGACAAAAAGAAACTACAGACCAATATCTCTCTTTAATTGGACAAAAAATCCTCAACAAAGTATTTGCTAACCAAATCTAGCAATTTTATATAGATATACCATGTGTATATAAAGTGGGGTTTATTCCAGGCATGCAAACCTGGGTCAATGTTTGAAAATTAATCAATGAAATCCACCATATCAACAAGCTAAGGGGGAAAAAAATCACTTGATCATATTAATACAGAAAATATGTGACAAAAATCAATAACCATATTTGATAAAAACTCTCAGAAAATTAGGAGTGGAAAGGAACTACCGTAACTTGTTAAAGAGCGTTACCAAAAAATCTGTATCTAATGTCTTATGTAATGATGAAGTACTGAATGCCTTCCCCCAAGATCAGGAACAAGGCAAGGATATTTGTTCTTACCATTTAAACACAGCCTGGAGTTAAGCCACTGGTAAGACACTATCTTACCTTATAAGTAAGATAAGAAAGTAAGATAAGCAGTAAGATAAGAAAAAGAAGTTAAAGGCCGTATGGATTAGAAAGGATAAAAGAAGCTGTCCCTATATGCATATTGACATGGTCATCTACATAGAAAACCCTAAAAAACTACAAACAAACAAAAAAACAATAAGCCTCCTAGAACTAATAAATGAATTTAACAAGGTCACAAGACACAAGATCAACATACAAAAATCAATTGTATGAGAGATTGCTGTAACGGTAACAACATTTGGAAACTGGAATTAAAACCACCAAAAGCATGATCCGTAAAAGGAAAAAATTGACACAATGGACCTCATCAAAATTAAAAACTTTTGTTCTATGAAAGAGTCTGAAGAGATGAAAAGGGAACCTACAGACTGGGAGAAAATACTTGCAAACTATATCTCAAACTCAAGACTGGTATCTAGAATATATAAGGAACTTCCACAACTCACCAGTTAAATCAGTCAATCAGTCCAATTGGGTAAATTAACCAAGGGGATATACAGATGGCAGATAAGCACATGAAAAGACACTCAGCATCATTAGCCACTAGAGATATGCAAATTAAATCCACAATTTGATATCCCTACATACCTATCAAATAGCTAAAATTAAAAATAGGGACAACACCAAATGCTGACAAGGATGTGGAAAAACTAGGTCACACATGTATTGCTAGTGGGAATGTAAAATAGTACAACTGCTCTGGAAATAGTTTAGCAATTTCTTATAAAACTTAAGTCTGCAGTTACCATAAAACCCAGCAATTGCACTCTTTGGCATTTATCCCAGAGAAGCAAAAACAATATTTACACAAAGTGAATACTCATAAAAGCTTTATTCATGATAGCCAAAGCTGGAGGCAACCCACATTCTCTTCAACAGGTGAATTGTAAACAAAAGTGGTACATCCATACATAGAACACTACTTGGCAATAAAAAGGAATGAGGTATTGATACAAAGATGAATCTTGGGTGACTGTCCAGGGAATTATGTTGAGTTTTAAAAAAAACCCACATCAAATGGTTAAATATTGTGTGATTCTATTTCTGCAACATTTTTGAAATAAAACTGTAGGGATAGGAAACAGGTTAATGGTGGCCAGGGGTCAGGGAAATTGGAGGTAGGTGTAGAGGGGAAGAAGGTGAGTATGATTATAAAAATGGAGCACAGGGCACCCTATGGATAGTGGCATTATCCTCTATTTCAGCAATGGTGATGATTACATGAACCTGTACGTGTGATAGAATTGCATAGAACTAAATATGCACAAATGAGTGCATGCAAAACTAAGGAAATCTGAATAAAGCTACAGGATTATATCGGTGTCACTTTTCCTGGTTGTGATACTGTCCTAGAGCACTATAGGATGTTCACCCTGGGGAAACTAGGGGAAGAGTACATGGATTTTCTGTATTATTACTGAAGACCACCTATAAATCTATAATTATCTCAAAATGAAACATTTAATTACAAATAAATATAGGCAACTTTTGAATAGAGGACTCTGTACATCCTCAATGAAGGGTATTCGAAGATGAGAAATCTTGAACTTCACGTGGTAGGTTTTCTTTTTTTTTTATAATTTTTATTTTTTATAAACATATTTTTATCCCCAGGGGTACATGTCTGTGAATCGCCAGGTTTACACACTTCACAGCACTAACCATAGCACATACCCTCCCCAATGTCCATTACCCCACCCACCTTTCCCGACCCCCTCCCCCCAGCAACCCTCAGTTTGTTTTGTGAGATTAAGAGTCACTTATGGTTTGTCTCC
>PISX010020252.1:0-36258 GCA_004024625.1 Mellivora capensis | reverse complement strand
AGTACCTCCTCTCCGGACTTCACCAGCGGAACCCCATATAAGCCTCTACCTCTTTGCCCCACGGGCGACTTCCCGACTCTCTTTCCCCCAGAGTCGCGGAACCTCGCCCGAGGGTGCTTGCAATAAAGCCGGTCCTCGAATGCTCGCTTGCCTTGGTGCCTTTATTCCATTCAATCGGTCTGTGATCAAACCTAACAGTCACGGTTAATGTACACCTCTGGAGTACGCAAAAATATGTATAAATTCAGAAGCAAAAATGGCCTGGAATAGAAACTGGTGGCAACATCAACATTTAGGAAAAGCAGACTAAGAGAAACATATAAAGGAGACTGGGCAGGTATGGCTAGAAGGTGAGGAGACCAGGCCATAGTGAAAGTGAAAGGCCACTTCTGGAAGTGAAAGGAATATATATATATATATACACACACATACACATATACACATCTTAATTCATTGATTAATTCTACTTTTATGCACTTAAAAAATATATTATATATAACACATTATATAATATATATAAATATTATATTTATATATAATATAAATTTATATTATATATAAATATAATATTTATATATATTATATATATTACTTTTTCAAGAGAAGAGCCATCAACAATGTCAAATATAATAAAAAGAACAAGAAAGATAATAAATGGAAATGTGCGGAGTTGGTAATGCCATTACGCATTTATAGTTGTTTAGCCTGTTTTTTTTTTTTTCATTTCCTCAGTACATTAATCATCGTCTTCTGCCCCACCTGTTGTAATAATCATCTGCTCTGTAAAAACAGTGCTGCCTCAGTCTTATGTTCAGACCCAGAGCCATGTTCTCCAACCCATTCCATCTCAATCAATGTCAGACACATGTGCCAGAAACTCTCTTCCTCAGGCTTAACGTTTCATTTTTATAGTTTCAGAAAACTAGTTTTCTAGCTTCTGGCTGAAGAACAAAATGAGCTTAGATAAGTGAAAAACATGTTTCATTAGATATATGTGGGATTGAGTGTAAACATGGTTGCCGATTCTAGTGAGTTTCAGAATAACTGCTCTCATCTATCTTAACGATTTCTGAGGTAGTCAGTCAGAACATTTGTGCTATCAAGAGGCAAAAACTTTCTTAAGTCAGCCTATTTGATTGTTTTGATGCAACCAGTTCTAGTACAAGTATACATTTTAGAATCTATTCTCTGATATGTCACCCTTCTAAAATGCTGCACAAAGTTTACATGTGACCCATAATTGTCTTTTCAATGGTTTTAACATATTATGATCAACACCACTCTTTCTGTACTATATACAGTAGTATACTGAAAAGGAGGAAAATTTAGATTACAACATTTTAATAGTTGTACTCTTACTCTAGGGAATAATGAGTAGTCTTTCACAAAAACATGAGCTATGAAAAAAATCTTTGTGTATGAGCAAGAAATGCAGACTATAATACTAGATTCCATTTAGTGATAAAGAATTCCAAATATATGAGAAGACTATAAATATGTAAATACTTTGGAGACTCATTTAAAATTTTAGAACTGTACTTATTCATGAAACAAAATGTTCTCATGTATTTTTCTTATTAATGTCTCTAGCTATATTTGTACATCTAGTTACATGCCAGGCATTTATTATTTGATGACAGGAGATACGCTTAACACGTACAGCACAAAAGTTCTTCCTTTGGCTGCAAAAATCACTTGCCAAAATGTGGTATTAATTTTCATAGTGAACATCAATTAGAAGCAACAACAAAATGTCTGTGATGCAGCTAAGAAAAGATCCTGACGGATCTACTGTCAATGTTAATAAAATCCCCTTTGAATCTCTGTAGGCATTGCCTTTTTTTGGTAAACTTTAATCATTTTCTGAACTTTATTCAATTCCGACAGGAAGATGGGCAGGAGATATAAAAAGGATATAGGGGAAATCAAAGTTTTGCCCTTAAAAAAAAGTTGTGATGCCATCTCAGGAGATTGGGGCAGCAGCACGTCTAAAAATGACTTGTATTACTCAGGAGGGTAAGAACGAAGTAAAGGCAGGATGAGACTTCCAGCTTTTTGAGAGTAATATCCTTATCCCTTTGAGGCACAAAGAGATGGTATGATAGGCTACAATCATTTCAGTAATGCTAAAATTTGATGATTAATTTTTATTGATGTAAAATGGTAGTCACTTTTCTTATCCTTCCTGCCCTCTTTCTTACGTTTGCATGCAAAGTGTTTTGCCATAGCAGGATGTTCATGTGAGTAGCAGAGGTGTGTAAGGCAACTCAGTTATGTGTCATCATGAGACTATTATCATTTGATATTTATTGAAAATGTTTAAGATTTTCCACTGACTTATTCTATGAGCTGAAGTTGCCATAAATTAACAAGACCATCTTTATTGTATTTTTCTTTCAGAAAAAAGTCACTGGAAATGCTTTAAATCAAAGCCAAGCAGGGTGTCCTTCTTCCTTCCTTTTTTTTTTTTTTTTCCTTTAAATCTTATTTTTGTATAACAGTGTGAATAAGCTACAGGTTAAAAAGTAACATGGAAGTAATATTGGGTAGCATAAAATGAGTGTTTTCATTTGTTTAATATTCAATTATTCATCATACGATCACCAAAGAAAAAAAAGAGAGAGAGAGAGAGAGAGTGGGGTGAAATCTCTTGTTTCCCATATGCTAAGTACCCTGCTGTAGGTACGGTTGTCATGGATACTGCTTGCGGAGCTCATGCAGACCTTGACTCGCCAGTGTTTACAGGGAATTGATAGACTGAAACTAAATGTTACACAACAGCATGTTGTGCTTGCTGAAAGCCTGGCAAGGCAGGCATGACAGAAGAACTCCGTGTCCCCTTCTGGGTGTGCTCTGATAAGATTAGAAAAAACCACCATCAGTCCATTTACTTTTCACTGCATTTTTGGGCAGAAAGGGTTGTGGAAAAGGGAGGATCATGCAGAGACTAGACAGGTGAAACAGGTCCATAAACCTAAATAGATCAATCTAAGAAGAAAGATCATAATCAGAATAATCTAAGAAAGCAAATATGTTCATGAAATCTCAACTCTGTTTGCTGTAACAACCACAGTTTACATAGACTGTAACCTCTGTGAGTTCAAAGACTAGGCTTTATTCATTTTAGGGCTTTCCAAATTACCTAGTAGCACACTGCCTCTAGTAGGTGATCTGTAACCATTTGTTGAATTTAATGTGTGCCTTTTTGCCAGTTTTCTTCCATTTCCTTTACTAAGAAACAGATATCCACTGTACCAAGTGCCTATAGGAAAGAGCAATTTTCAAAACACCTAGCCAACAAGGCTTTGGCCTCAGCCATCCATGTGGGCTCTGTGGATGGCATAGGTCTGAGCTGGTCCTGGGACCTTCCTGCCGTATCAGGCACTAATCACCATCTAGTGCTGGTGAAGAGGATCCAAAGGAGGGGGCTGGGAACTGACGCAGTGAGGGAACAAGGAACTAGCCATCGAATAGCAATGTTTTTGAATATTTTAACAACTGCTATGGATGTACTTTCACAGACGCACTGAATAGTGACCCTGCCTGCAGGACTTCAAACAGACCCTCCCCATGGTACATTAATATCTCAAACTTTAATGTTTCTATCAAGAAACCTTGGTTGGATTCTACCATATTTATAAATAGTCTCTGCAAATTTAAAATACTTGGTGAAAGAGTCATTTGATGAGCAAGGTGTGAGCTTTCTCCATGCACCAGACTGCCATTGAACACAGACCCACCTGAAGTCCAATGTGCAGGGAGAAAACAAAGCTCTCTGTAGGTGAGGAGTAGCCAAGACTAACAGAATCAAGTCAGGGTGCTATGCTGCAAGGATGTGCTAAACTGTCCCGAGGGTTGACCAGTTAGCTTCAGCTCTGAGTACTCTTAGAAATGGAGAAGAGAAGTAAGTTGGGGGAAACTGGAGGGGGAGACAAATCATGAGAGACTGTACACTCTGAGAAACAAACTGAGGGTTTTGTGAGGGGTGGGAGGTTGAGTGAGCCTGGTGGTGGGTATTATGAAGGGCACCTATTGCGTGGAGCACTGGGTGTGGTGCATAAACAATGAATTCCAGAACACTGAAAATAAATAAAATAAAATAAATAAAAGAGGAAGAAGATGGGGGGAAAAAAGAAAAGGAAAACTTCTACTTGTCTCTAGAAAAGTCATTTGGCATTAAAGTAAGACAATGTCTAGCAACTTATGCAAAATCAGGATAGATGTACAGGCTAGCTAAAGATCCTCTTTTCATGTCGGTGCATTCTTTTTCTGTCATGCAAATAAACATGACCCAAACAACTGGGTAATTAGTCATTAGAATTACATGCTGCCATCATTCTCTCAGAGGAACATTTTGTGAACTTTTCTCCATTGCTGTCTCCAGGAAGCAGGCCATAGAGAACATCTTGGAATGTATGCACTTTTCTTACATTTTATGTGTTATTTATATTTGTCAAGGGCCTCCCTTGTGTTATGAGCTGAATTGCATCCCCCCAAAATTCACTGAAGTCTTAACCGCAGTACCTCAGAATGTGACTATATTTGGAGACGGGGTCTTTAAAGAGCTAACTAAGGTAAAATGCGAACTTCAGGGTAGATTTTATGCAATCTGATTGGTTGCCTTACAAGAAGAGGAGATTAGGACACAGGCACAGAGGGAAGACCTCCGAAGATACCACGAGAAGACAGCCATCTATAAGCTAAGGAGAGAGATCTCAGGAGAGAGAATCCAACCTTGTCAGCACCTAGGTCTCAGACTTCAGACTCCATAACTGTGAGAAAATACATGTCTTTAATTCACCCAGCCAGTGGTATCTTGCCATGGCAGACTTGAATCCCCGTAAGCTATCCTGCTTGTCCAATTCAAGTACAACAGATGCAGTAAAAGGTTCAAAATATTTAGAGTCCCACTTTCTAAATCTGTACCTCCTTTTCAATGTCATGTCCAGTCAATACTTTGTTGTTTTCCTGTTTTCTGTGGCCATGGCCTCTGTCTGTGCTGTCCTTCTTATTCCAGCCTTGCATCCATCTTTACCATCTTCCAGTTTAGGATCTGACTGACATTCTTTAGAGTCTCTCCCCTTCTCATCTAACCTAGCTTGGCCCCATCAGTCTGTGCTTGCATTACTTGGCCCCTCTCATTCTTACTTGACTCTTTCTTCCAGACCCACACTTGTATCAGTATTACTTTTTCATGGACTCTTCCTCCTTCCCAGTCCTTCTCTTAAAAATGTGGGCCAAAATTTCTTAGCCTACACCTTCTGGCATGGAGCTTGAGCAGGAAAGCCAAAGCTGGCGGTGGGGGTGGGGCGGGGATGCTATTAGCTCCTTGTGTCTTGATTAACATCAGGAAGCTCAGTGTCTGGGGGAGTAATTTTGTTTTCCAACTTGATTTTGTGTTTTCTTTGCCTAGAAACTATTTTTCTTCATGGTAAAACCAGAAAGAGTTTGCCCATGTAAAAATGTATATATTTAAATGTATGATTTTTAAAGCATTCACCAAACATCTTATAGATAGGCACATCTATCAACTGAGCATGTTTACAATCATGAATATTAGGATAATTCATTTCAGCATCTTATCAAGTGACCAAGGAGAAAAATTAAACCGGGAAAAACTGACTTAGAGATGGGGGCATGAATTACTGCTAGAATTACCTCATTGCAAGAGGCTCCTTTAAGAATTGCTATTGTTTTTAAAGGCACAAACATGATTTATAATCCTGAATAGACATGGAAGGTTCACAGAGTTACACGAGGAAATTCAGGTGAGGTTGGCTTGTCACGTTTTGAACTTGTGAATGTTGTGCCAGGCAGAGCAGGTGCTGCCTGCCTTTAATGAGGCACTATTTATATGACTGCACTTTGAGGAGAAAACACATTGGGATGGGAGGAAATGGGACACAAACCGATGCTGGTCTTTCAAAAATCAGATGCTGAGATATTTTAAATGGGATGGCAAAAGGAGAAATCTGGAGTTAAATGGCTAATTTTCTTTAACTATGATATCAGTTAAAACTCTCTACCACCCTAGAAGAAACCTAAATCAGAATACTTTTAACATTTTATGGAGTTGCAAGTTGAACCAGAAATAATGAAAGCAGATGCTAAAAAGATTTCCATACAGATAGAATCTGCTTATTAAAAGCAGGAAGTGGATTTATTTACCTGATCCTCCAAATAACTTTTTAAGATGATGCCAGTTCATACTGCTAGCATCATTAAAAGAGGAAAAGAGAAAATAGTAAGAAAGGTAAGAAACAAAAGAAAGGAAAAGAAAAAATATATTAAGAATAATCTGCTTTTCTGGTTGTTGAAGATAAAAATCCTGCTAAAGTTAGAAATAGTAAATTTTGTGACAAATATACATGAAATCTCTGAATGTTGACAAGTTATATCACATGCGATTTTTAAAAGTCAGAAAAGATATTGCTCCCATTTAAAAAAAAACTTGAAACAACAAAAGTTCACACTCATATTCCTTTTACTTAAAAAACTATGACTATGACTAAGAAAAGACTATGCTGTAAAATACACAGAAAAAGCTAGTAGAACCAAAGAGTAAAGATATAAAACTGATATGAAAAGTATCTCAGGTGAAAAGTTCCATTTACAGCTTTCCTTTCCTTGCAGATGATGTAATTTCATCTTCTTGGGAATGAAAATTAAAAAGTTGAGTGTTTTGCTTTATGATTTGGCTGCTGGGGAGCTCAGAGCCAAACTTATGATTCAGTTATAACAACTGTCATATTTCTTCCTAATAATTAATTCTATATACTTGAAATACCCTGATCAAGAGTTTTAATTTTTATGGTGTTGACTTTTATTTTGCAAAACAACAACAACAACAAAAGAAACAAATATAACCTTCTAGATGTGCATAAGCAAATTTTTTACATTTTCAACAGTGATTAGCAACATTATTTGTCATTCAGGATGGTGGCATCAGTTTATACTCTTATACCAGGCACACATATTTATAAAATGTTTATCTTCACCTCATCACCACTGAGATCGTCTTTTTTTTTCCAGTTTGATAATTTGATAAATTGGATACACTGGGGAAAAAAAATGAAATCCTTCAAATTAAATTGCCCTAGATCACTATGAAGGTTGAAAATAATCATGAGTTTTCAGGCTTCCCTACTCCATCAGTGAGATTGCATTGCCTTGAAGGGAACTTTTGTCTGCCCTCCTTTTACTCTTCCATCTCAGCCAGGGTCCCCTGGTGATGTTCTGTCTACAATTTCTATTGTATTTACCTCAACAATCTTGAATTTCACCATGCCTCACACGAGGTATGGCGTTTTCAGTTCCTGAGAATGATCAGCATGTTTTCAGCCATCATTTTTTTACAGTGGTTTTTTTTTTTATTATTAACATAAAAATGTGTTATTTTTTCCAGTGGTACAGGTCTGTGATTTATCAATTTAACACAATTCATAGCATTCACCATAGCACATATCCTCCCCAACGTCCATCACCATCACCAAGCCACCCCATTCCTCCCAACCTGCTCCCCTCAGCCATAATTTTTTAAGGCCCTTTCCCATCCCACATTTGTCTAAAGCCATCATTTTACCATTTAGCTTGCCGTTAAGTATAATGACGTGTTTCTAATTCACAACCAACCAGACTTTGAGGCAAGCTAAACACGCTGGGATGAGAAAGAACAACTTGAAACTCTAGACAAAGCAAGAAGCTCCACAAGCATATTTGACTGTTTTTGTTTATTTCTTTGGGCTTGTAGATGTGAATCATTATTAGAAACATCTCCTACTGGAGTAACTGAGTGGCTCAGTGGTTTAAGCCTCTGTCTTTGGCTCAGGTCATGATCTGAGGGTCCTGGGATTGAGCCCCACATCGAGCTCTCTGCTCAGCAGGGAGCCTGCTTCCCCCTCTCTCTCTGCCTGCCTCTCTGCCTACTTGTGATCTCTCTCTGTCAAATAAATAAATAAAATCTTAAAAAAAAAAGACCCCTGCCATTTTAAAGTTGTAATGGATTTTGCTGTTTTCTATCAGCCATTTTATACTTTTATTTTCTTCAAGTCCTTAAATTCACTTGAAATCTATACTGGTGTATGGCATCCTCCATTTGGCTATTTGATTGTCCCCAAACTTTTTTTTCCTCTAATAGTTATATTTTTCATGAGGTATAACTTACATGCTGTAAAATACACAGACCAAATATTCAATTCTGTGAAGATATAAAATATTTCCATTATGCCAGAAAATATCTTTGTGACCCCTTTCAGTTAAATTCCCATTCACACCTACCAGACAGAACTGTTTTCTGATTTTTGTCATCCTGGAATACTTTAGCCTGTTCTGGAACCTAATAAAATTGAAGTCATATGTATCTGCTCTCTTGGTACGGTATAGATGATATAAATGATTAGATACAGACACAGGTGTACATATGGAAAAGTTCCCATGTAGGACTGGGACAGGATTCCCTGCCAGCTTGACTGGGTTGGAGATGTGTCAGCATTCTCCGAATTAGAAAAGAACAGAGCAGCATATTGTTGTTTGCACCTGAAAGTTGTAGCTTAATTTTATTCCCTCAGTAGGTACTCTCATTTTTTCCCAGATTAATTTTGCTTACATTTGTACTAGTAGTTCTCAAGTTTATTTGCACAGTGGATTCATAGGAAACTTGAAACACTACTGATCTCTGAGTCTCACCTCCTCCACATACCCCCATAGAGATTGTGATGAATTTCTCCAAAGTATGCTATGGATATTTGAAGATTTAAAATATTCTCTGGTGAATATAATGTACAGCCAAGGTGGAGAAGCAAGGTTTGTAGTTCTGCTTCAAGTGTGCTAACATTCTTATAAATTACAAATTCCCATTAAAATTCAGATTTTGATTCAGAAGTTCTAGGGGCTGAGAATACACATTTCAAACAAGCTCTGAGGTGATGTCCGTGCTGGTCCATGGACTATACTTGGAGAAGTGAGGGATAAATTTGTTCTTCTTGACACTTTCCTTAGACCCAAGACCTTCTCTAACTTTCTAACAATCCTGAAATCCATCACAAAACTGACCTTGATGAAGAAGGGGTTGGTTTCCTGATCACACCTGCTGTGTACTCTTTCATTCGCATATTCGAGTTTCTTGGACCCACATACTGAATCCTTTCCTTCTCTTAATAATTTTTCCTTTGACTAAGTCCTCTTCTCTGTTGATAACTCACAAACATTTCTTTTCTTTTTTAAAAGATTTTATTATTTATTTGAGAGAGAGACAGTGAGAGAGAGCATTAGAGAGGAGAAGGTCAGAGGGAGAAGCAGACTCCCCATGGAGCAGGGAGCCTAATGCGGGACTCCATCCTGGTACTCTGGGATCATGACCTGAGTCAAAGGCAGTTGCTTAACCAACATAGCCACCCAGGCACCCAGATAACTCATAAACATTTCTTTAGCTGAAATCTTGCTCTTGAGTTCCAGACCTGCATACCCAATGATTTAATTTGATATTTCCTCTTGAACATCTCACAGAATTCTCAGCATAAGTAGGTTCAAATTGAATTTATGATTATGTTTCCAACCAAATATGACATCTTCACAAGTCTTTAAAATATTTATAATATATATGACTTCTTTATTCATCAATTGAGGGACACTTGGGCTGTTCCCTCACAAAACTTGTAGATAATACTGTGGCTCTTATAGATAATGCTGCTATAAATATGGGGTACATGTTTCCCTTTGAACTAGTGTTTTTGTATTCTTTGGGTAAATACCCAGTAGATTGATTGCTACATCATAGGTAGTTCCATTTTTAACTTCTTGAGTAACCTTCATACTGTTTTCCCACAGTGACTACACCAGTTTGCATTCCCACCAATACTCCAAGAAGGCTCCCCTTTCTCCACATCCTAGCTAATACTTGTTGTTTCTTGTGGAATTTAAGAAACAAAACAGATCAAAATAAGGAAAAAAGAGAGAAGCAAACCAAGGCATAGACTCTTTTTTTTTTTTTTAAACACAGTCTCTTAACAATGGAAAACAAACAGGGTTACCAGAAGGGTGGGGCATGGGTTAAATAGATGATGGGGATTCAGGAAGACACTTTTTAAAAAAATTTTAATTGTTTATTTGACACAGAGAGAGAGAGATCACAAATAGACAGAGAAGCAGGCAGAGAGAGGGAGAAGTAGGTTCCCTGCTGAGCAGAGAGCCCGAAGTGGGTCTGGATCCCAGGACCCTGAGATCATGACCTCGTGGAAGGCAGAGACTTAACCCACTGAGCCACCCAGGCACCCCTAAAGAAGGTACTTTTGTTGAGCACCGGGTATTGCAAGTGTCATATCACTATATAGTACATCTAATGTTACACTGTATTTAAATAACTGGAATTTAAATAAAAACTTAAAGGAAGAAATATATAAAATATAATATATTTTATATACAAACATATAAAAATATTATGTATTATATACACTTTTATACTTATCATATGTGTTATATATAATATACAAGTATATAAGTATACATATTTATATTTTATATATTTTTATAAATTATATACTTACATAACTTGTGTGTGTGTGTGTGTGTGTATGTGTATAAATGGTACTACCCAGACAATTGTTCATGTAAGAAGCCTGGGGCCATCCTTTATCCTTTGTACCTCTCCACTTTCACATCCAACCAACAACATTCTTGTTATTCTTCAAAACATATTTTGACTCTTTTTTGCTTCTTTCTGTGTCCACTACTACAAACACAGCCAAAGCTCTTATCATTTCTTATCTGTACTACTTGTAACCTTAACCTGGCTCTTCTATTATACATTCTTTACAAATCCAGTATTATTTTCTTAAAAAGTAAATCAGATTATGCTCTTACCATGTTTCAAACTGCTGTATGGTTCTCAGTACATTTAGAATAAAATTCAAAGTCTTGTTTAATAATGTTTCTGGTTATCTTAAATGTTTCCAAAAATAATGACAATGACATGCCATTTCAATGTTGACAAGTGCTTTGCTATAAGGTAACAATATCACCATGAAGCAGATGCTATGATTAAGTTCTGTGAATGAGGATGAGAATTAACCCACTGGGGGATGACTCTTATAAATGTTTTTCCTTTTGTAACTTAGATGAAATTGTGTTCCCATTCTTTTTTTTTTTTTTTTCCTTCCAGAAAGAGTCCCAGTTCTTATGTAGAATTGGTTGATGGGAAAAATGTAGATTCTATAAGGAGGCAAAAGTCCTTTGGTTAAAAAGTATCCTGTGGAACACCACACCATTTCTCTAAAACTTTGGAGATTTGGGGACTATCAAAATAGACTAGGGTTTTCCATTCCAAAGCTCGGTGGCAAAAAAGAAATAAATATATTGAAATTTGGTGATCTTAGGGGAAACAGGTTTCTGTGCCAGCCAGTTTTTTCAAAGCTGAGAGCTAACCTGACTTCTGCTCAGGGTGAAAGGAGCTCAGGCTGGGATCCACCTGGAACACATTGGTTGAACTTCTAGGAGCATTGCTGAGTTTTTAGTGCAGGGTCGTAATTGTTGTACCCATTGAGGACCACTCCTGTGGCTCCAGTCAGGAATGAGACAGGAAAGGGCAATTTAGAAGCAGTGGAAAATTGCCACCTGACAAAGAGCCCTAAAATATTGTTTAATAATGACACAGTCAGACAACAGGAGACAAGAGCAGGCTATGATGGGCCCTGTGTGGTGCCAGTTCTCTCTTAAGATTTGTGGATGAGGCGAAAATTTTTGTTTTGAAGGAGATCCATGGCTTTTGGTAAACAGGGATAGGAAGAAATGGAGAGCTTTGAGAGGGCACTGGCCTTTCTGCTAGTAGAGTTAGTGAATGTCAGGGGATTAAGTGAAGAAAGAAGAAGAGGAAGGAGAGGAGATGATGAGATGACAATGACTGTACCCCAGGGTCATGCCATTTTGGCACCTGCACTGGAGACCTTCACAAACTCTAATACAGAAATCCCTAAATAACACTATATTGCTGATGTGAATTTATTCATTGTTCATTCATTTGACAAGTATTTATCGACGTTCTGATGAGGACTATTTGTCCAGAACCACTGTAGGTGCTGAGAACGCAGCAGTGAACAAAGCATTCCAAAGCTCCATATTCTCGCGGGAGGGTTGGCAGGAATCTGACAATAAACACGACAAATAAGTGAGATGTTAAGTATGTAAGATAATGAAATGAGGTGTAAAGAAGTACACAACAGAAAAGGGATATAGGAAGTGTATGCTGGGGATTAATTTTAAGTAGGAAGGTTAAGGAAAGTCTCTTTGAAAAGGTAGTATCTGAAGAAAGACCAGAAAGCAGTAAGGAAGCCAGTCATACAGATATTGGGAGAAGATAGTTTTAGGCAACAGGGGCAAGAGAAGCAGCAGTTGCAAAGGCCCTGGTGGGCATATGTCCAGTATTCAAGGAGTGGCTAGAAAGACCGTGTCCTGGAACAGAGTAAGAATGGGTAGGGGAAGCAGAAGACAGGGGATTAGGCAGATAAAGGAGAAAATAGATCCTATAGATCCTTGTAAGCCATTTTAAGAATGTCAACTCTGAGTAATATGAGAAACCATTGAAGATTTGGGGCAACAAAGTGCCATAATTTGTCTTATTTATTTACAGGATTACATTGGTTGCTGTATTGAGAATCAACTGTGGGGAGGCATGAGAGAAAACAGGAAGACCAGTTAGGAGATGACAACAATAATCAGGGTGAGAGATGGAGCTGGTGAACGATCAGATGCTGGATATATTTGTAAAGTAGAGGTCACAGGGATCTGTCTACGAATTTGAGGTGAAGTGTAAAAGAAAATAAAACATTAAGAATGCTTCTAAGGTTTTTGACTTCAGCAACTTTCAGTAACTGAGATGAAAAAGGGTTTGGTTGGAGCAAGTTTATGAAGGAAGAACATGTTGAGGTAGATTGTTACATCCATCTGTAAAATTTACATAGGTTGCTGGAGCTATAAGACTGAAATGACCTAAGGGGTGTGAGGGAGATCCCAGCTGAAGACATATATTTGGGGATGAAATAGGGTCAATAGGGTATTAATGCTGTCTAAAGCCATGAAACCAGATGGGATCATCAAAAGAGACACAGAATAGGTCCAAGGATCAAGCCTGGAGGCATTTCAATCTTGAGAGATTGGAGACATGGGTACAAACCACAGGAAGAGAAAAATGAGATATGTGAGGCATCCTGGAAACCCAGTTAAAAGAATTATATTTCTATGAGGAAGTTACCATTGTTTAGGTAAAACACTGCTGACAGGTCAAGTATGATGAAGACTGAAAATTGGCCATTTCTAATTGACAATTGGATTTAACAATGTAGAAGTCAAATCGATGTTGAAACAATAGCCGTGTCCGAGAAGTCTAGCATACAAGGATGGGCATGGAGTCTTCCTAGATAGAAGTGAACTGTAAAAAGTTGGGGGCAAAATGACCCTTTATGATACTCAAAAACCTTGTTCCTCAAAGTCTGGTCTACAGACCAGCAACACTGGCATCACCTGGGATCTTAATAGAAATGCAAAATCTCAGACCTCACCCCAGATGTACTTCATCAGAATCTGTACTGGAACATGATCCCTGGCCAATTTGCCATGTGTTAGAGTTTGAGACACAATGCTTTAACACATCTGGACCAGGGGTGCTAATATGCTGATGGCATCAGGTGCTTCCATGGCCTGATGTTGGGCTTCTGCAGCTGCCTCTCCTATGAGCTTTAAGGGCATAGAGAGCAAGGACTGAAGCTGGGTGTCAGAGCCAGGAGGACCTGAGGTTCACCCATCTGCTTGGGAGTTAGTGTTCTTGGGTTTTTAGCAAAGAAGACAAAAATCTCATTATTTTGGTTCTAGTTGATGATCTCTCCAGATCTGAGTACTAATTTGTTTGTTTCAGCTCATAGTGTTCACTACAGCTTCCCTGCTTATGTAGACACTGGCTTTTAGTTAATCCCCTTCATCAGGTACAGGGGCTTATCACTTGGTCTACACTCCTGAAGCCCCAGGCTCTCTTGTCTCCATTGATGTGTGTTGTTGCCTGTCCTTCCCTCATATAAGGCTCCTGGTCATATGTCCTATGTTACCTGTGCCCTAGTATGGTGTTTAATTTGTTCTGTAGAATGTTAATCACACACAAGATCCTCGTACCAGATTCTGTAAAGAAATATGTTTGAGAAACACAGATTTTTTGTTCTCTTAAGGAATTAAACTGCACCTGGAAAGACTCTGAGAAGATCTGTACTTAGAATCCTCCCTCTACACCGTGTAGTGCCCAGTGTCAATCAGGCCTTTTAATCCTGTGGAGCTAAATGTTGTATGGACATATGGTGGGAGATAATAAACTAGTTAGATTCAACTTAAAAAGAATTCCTGCCTCAACTTTGTTACTATTCATATGAAAGAAGGAGCAATTAAGTAACTGAAATTAAAAATTGTGTGTCTGTATCATACAAATTACAACATAGTTTAAATGACATAGTTTAAATGTCATAGTTTAAGTTAAATGTTATTATTTAAGTGAAGACCCATTCTTTTATTAAAGCTATTATCACTTAAAATTCTTCTCTGACTTTGCTACTTCAGTGTGATGCAAAATCAAGGAAAAGGTTCTAAATTAGAACTAGTTTAAACTAATTTTTAAAAATTCAAACAATAATTTAGTTTGGGATACAGCTCTATGTGTAGATAAGCCCCTTTTTGCTACAGTAATGACATATATCCTTTAACAAAGTTTCAGGAATATTGAATCAGAATTAAAAATTCTGAATGTGAATATACGTATTTGCATTAAATGGAATGACTATGTTTATGCAAAGTGAAGAATAAAAAGAATTTTACTAAAGCATGCTTATTACATTCAAGATACCATCCAAAAGACTTCCATTTTTGCATATAAATACACCCAGAATTTAAGAATTATAAGAAACAATGACAATAAAACTTGTGATAATTTTTTTTCTTTCTCTTTTTCCATTTTAGATTTTGGTTGAATTGCTCTTTCCGTCCGTTATATTTTTTTTTCTTTTAAAAAAGAGCACTAGACACCAATTTAACAAATTTTTAAATGTACAATATACTAAAGTTGACTATAGATACAAAGTTATCTATAGTCAGAAGAAATTACTTCTAAAAGAAATTACTACTCTGTTCTAGTATTGTCATGATTTCAGGTCTTATAGTTAGGTCTTTAATGCGTTTTGAGTTTATTTTCATGTAATGTATAAAAAAGTGGTCCAGTGGGGAGCCAGGGAGAGGGGGTTAGGGAGAGGGTTGTGGGGTTATGAACACTGAGGAGGGTATGTGCTATGTTGAGTGCTGTGAAGTGTGTAAACCTGGCGATTACAGCAGATCTCTAGAGCTTATTCACCTTGCTTGACTGAAACTTTACCCCTGCTGATTTATAACTCTCCATTTCCCCCTCAGCCCCTGGCAACAATTCTTCCACATTTTGATTCGATGAATTTGACTCTCTTAGACCCACATATAAGTGGAATCATGTAGTATTTGGTTGTCTGTGATTGACTTTTATCACTTAGCATAATGTTCTCCCTCAAGGTTCATCTGTATTATTAAATATGACAGAATTACCTTTTTAAAGGCTGAATAATATTCCATTTATGTATATTTCACATTTTCTTCATCCATTCATGACACTTGGGTGGGTTGTTTCTATGTCTTGGCTATTGCAAATAGTGCTGAGGTTAACATAGGAGTGCTAATATCTCTTTGAGATCCTGATTTCTTTTTTCTTTTTCGAAAGTTTTTTGGTATTTTTTTTTTTAACTTTTTTGGTATTTGAGTATAGTTGACATACAACATCAATGACACACATTAGTTTTAAGTGTACAACGTAGTGATTCAACAAGTTTATACATCATACTATGCTCACCACAAGAGTAGCTACCATCTATCATGATACAATGCTACAATAATATCTTTGACTATATTCCTTATGTTGTGACTTTTATTTCTACATTTATTCATTCCATTGCTGGAATTTGGTATCTTCCACTCCCCTTCACCCATTTTGCCCATCTTCACCCTCCACCCCCCAGCAACTGTTAGTCTCTTCTCTGTTATAAGCCTGTTATAAGTCTAAGTCTGATTATGCTTTTTGTTTGTTTTGTTCATTCATTCATTCATTTTAAATGAATATTCACATATTCATTTTTTAAATGCCACATATGCATGAAATCATATGGTATTTGTCTTTCTCAGTCTGACTTATATTACTTAGCATGATACACTCCAGGTCCATCCATGTTGTAAATGGCAGGACCCTATTCCATTTTATGGCTGTGTGATGGATCATTGTGTACATCTACCACATTTTCCTCATCCATTCATCTACTGATGGACACTTGGATTGGTTCCATATCTTGGCTGTTGTAAATGATGTTGTAGTAAACAAAGGGGTGCATATATCTTTCTGAATTTGTGTTTTTGTTTGCTTTGGATAAATATCCAGTAGTGGAATTATTGGATCACATGGTATTTATATTTTTAATTTTTGAGGCACCTCCATACTATTTTCCACAGTTTCCATACTGAATGTAAATGGTACTTTCCCACCAACAGTGCACCAGCATTCCTTTTTCTCCACATCCTCACCAACAATTGTTATTTCTTATCTTTTTTTTTTTTTTAGCCCTTCTGACAGGTGTGAGGTGGTTTTGATTTGCATTTCTCTGATGATTAGTGATGTTGAGTAACTTTTCATATGCCTGTTCACCATCTATATGTCTTCTTTGGAAAAATGTCTATTCAGATCCTCTGCCCATTTTTTTAAAGATTTTATTTATTTATTTGACAGACAGAGATCACGAGTAGGCAGAGAGGCAGTCAGAGCAAGCGGAATGGAAGCAGGCTCCCCGCCGAGCAGAAAGCCTGATGCGGGGCTCGTTCCCAGGACCCTGGGATCATGACCCGAGCTGAAGGCAGAGGCTTTAACTCACTGAGCCACCCAGGTGCCCCTCTGCCCATTTTTTAGTTGAATTTTCTCAGTGTTGAGTTATATAAGTTCTTTATATATTTTTAATATCAATGATCAGATATATCATTTGCAAGTATCTTCTCCCATTCAGTTGGTTGCCTTTTTGTTTTGTTGGGGGTTTCTTTAGCTGTGCAAAAGCTTTTTATTTTGATGTAGGCCCAATGTTATTTTTGTTTCTGTTCCTTTGCCTTAGGAGACATATCTAAAAAACTATATCTATGCCCAATATCAGAGAAATTACTACTGTGTTCTAGTATTGTCATGATTTCAGGTCTTATAGTTAGGTCTTTAATGTGTTTTGAGTTTATTTTCATGTAATGTATAAAAAAGTGGTCCAGTGGGGAGCCAGGGAGAGGGGGTTAGGGAGAGGGTGGTGGGGTTATGAACATTGAGGAGGGTATGTGCTATGTTGAGTGCTGTGAAGTGTGTAAACCTGGCGATTCACAGACCTGTACCCCTAGGGCTAATAATACATTATATGTTTATAAAAAAATAAAAAAGAAATTTTAAAAAGCGGTCCAGTTTCATTTTTTTATGTGTAGCTGTCCAGTTTTCTCAGCATGTTTTGTTAAAAAACTTTTTCCCATTGTATATTCTTGCCTCCTTTGTCATAGCATGTAAGTAGGGGATAGTTTTTGGACTGTATTCTGTTTCATTGACCTATGCATCTATTTCTGTGCCAGTACCATGCTGTTCTTATTATTGAGATCCGATTTTAATTCTTTTGGAAATGGTATTGATAGATCATATGGTAGTCCTTTTTTTAATATTTTTAGGAACCTGTTTTCCATGGCAGCTACACCGTTCTGCATTCTCATCTACAGTAGGCATGTTTTTATAATTTTTTTATTGAAGGCTGATGTTTTATATAGGACAGGAGATACTGGGGTATATATATTTTATGCTTGGAAATGAGCATTTTTTTCCTTCTGCTAGGTCTTTAGCATGGTATGTTATGTTAGCCTCTTTAGGAATTGGGCTAGGTTTATAGTTTGTTGTTGCTGTGGTTACCATCCGTGCACCATTGCAACTTCAAATTTCTCTAGTAACTATGTGTCCCTGCTTAGCTTTGGGTCTTTCCTTTATGCTTCCCTACAGATACATCTATCTCTTACAGATGTGTCAAATGTTTTAACTGATGATTTTTCTTCTACTGCTTGTTAACCTGGTGATAAGTGATGGAAGAAGAGTTCCCTCTGATCTTCTGGTTGATCCTCAGCCCCTGGGCAGGCACTGTGAACCCAACCTTGGAAGTGTGGACTTTCCCGGTATTCCTGCCCCATCTGGAGATGAAACCTTGTCTTCACACATATTCCTGCCCTGTCCCCATTGTTTGAGCTTCTCTTTAAACTTTGCTCCCTCCTACAGTTTCAGTGAGTGGCCAGCGGTGCCCTTAGGCTATGGTTTTGGTGCAGGGAAGTCTTTTGTTCCTTAGGGAAGATGGATCTCAGTGGATTCTGTTCCACTCTCACCTACAATGAGATTCCACAGGAGTTCTTAAGTTGCTACAATTTCCCCAACCCCAGCCAGCATCATCTCTGAGCTTTCTTCACTCCTCCCATTTCCCCAGTGGACACTTGGTGGACTCCTGGAAGGAAAGCTTCCAAGATGTTATAACCCCTTCAGGTCTGCAGCTCATAGGGGCTTCATACATTCTTATTAGTCCACATTCAGTCTTCAGCAATTTGTCAAAAATGCTTGCTCTTACCAGATGTTCACTAGTATTTAGTGGTATCTGTCCCAGGTAAGCAAATACCCAAGACCTGTTTCTCCCTGCTGGTTCCTATCTCTCTAGATTTTGTGCTATTTACTCTATGATTTCATCTTTCTAATAAGTTTTTTAAAAAATCATTAATTTGAAGTTTTACAGGCTTTTTCTTGTTACACGGGTGGGATAAATACTCTTTCCAGCTCTCTGCCTCTCTGAATTGAAATCAGAAAACTATGCCTTCTTAAACGTCAGGTTTGCAATTCAAGTAGTACCAAAAATAACACATTCAGTCCAACATTTCTTTACATGATCTGATCCTAGGGTTCCAAACATTTATTTGGAAAAAGTCATCCTTATTTCCCCCATTAATTTTATCCAAACAAATTTTTTAAATCCACTTAATAATTACTGAAAAATATAGCCTACTTCCTGTAACCAGAAATATCACTGGTCAGTGATCAAAGTAGCATTCAGTTACATTTTCCAAATATATCTTATCACTACTTAGCACTATATATATTTAGCACTACTTAGCACTTATATTTTAAATGTACCACCCTCTCGTGATTTAATAAATGCAAACATTTAAGTTATCTAACCACCCCCCAGTCCTATGGTATATGTTGACTTAACAGAAACCATGTTACTGTGACTCTTCAAGAATTATGTTTTTAATTAGGAGGAAGCAAACTGCAAAGGACTTGTAAGTCCACCTTATATGCTTATCATATTTATTCAGAACTTCCCAGCCACAGTGCATCTTACTACAGGACTAGATTAAAATATTTTTCTTGCAAGCTTGCAAATACCATTTTTGTTTCATTTCCTTTGCAGGTCAATCCAGAAATAGTAAATAATTCAAGAATAATCTATTTTGTGAAGTTTTACAAATTCACTTCCATTCCGAGCCCTAGTCTCCTGGGCTCACTCTAAATGGTTAAGACCAGTCTTAAGTAGATGCACATACATGTGTGCACATATGCGTGCGCACAGGTCCACACACAGTGCTGGAGGCATATGGCCTTATGGTCGATTTCTAGACTGATAAAACATTGAAAACCATTTTTTAAAAAAATTTTATTTATTTATTTATTTATTTGTTTATTTGTCAAAGAGAGAGAGTATGCACAAGCAGGCACAGTGGCAGGCAGAAGGGGAGAGAGAAGCAGGCCCCCTGCCAAGCAAGGAGCCCAATGCGGGACTCAATCCCAGGGCACTGGGATCATGACCTGAGCTGAAGGCAGCAGCTTAACCGACTGAGCCACCCAGGCATCCCTAGAAACCAATTCTAGTGTTACTTCTAATATCCTTTTGAGGCCCAAATCTTGCACTGTTTTTTCTTTGACCCTAGTCCCTTGCTCCAAGTTAGGCTAAGCTCATTAGGTGCCTCTCTAGGCTTCTAGAGCAAGTATCTATAGGAAGCATGGACCACCTGACATTGTGATTGCTTCTTGGGTAAAAAGAAGGATGAGTATATATACCAGTATACCAGAAAATCTCCTGCTTTAATGGCATGTTTCTCTGGCTGACATCTATAACTTGGGTTTTCATTCTTTAGGTGTAAAAAGTGATGATAGTCATCCCTCAGTAGGGAAGAAAACATCTTCCATTGGAGGAACTGTCCTCTGACACTGGATGTCCTGCCAGCATGATTCTGTATTTCCCTGCATGGTCACTGTCCCTCCTTCCCAAGTCAATCAGGACCCTGAATTTCTGGCAAGCTTTGAAAACTTGAAATGTAAAAGAAGATAGTCTATTTCTGGGAGGCTGAATCTTTATTTCAACTTGCTCATTACTTCCACAGTGTGACTAGTCTTTATGACAAAGCCTAGTGGTACTTATTATTTTTATTTTCAGCAGTAATTCTTAGCCTGACTGTCTTCCTCAATGCATTTTCCACACAGCAGCCAGGGTGATTTACTTACTTAGTAAATCATAGTCTGGCCACAAGATACATGTGTACAAATCTCTTCAATATCTTTTCTGCTTCTTCCTAACTGTGTGACCTTGAACAAGTTACTCAACTTCTCTGTGGCTCTGCTCTCTTCTGTGTAAAATAGGGTGAAGAGTTTCTGCCCCATAAGATTGTTATGGGAATTAAATGCAAAACTCTTAGAATAGGGCCTGGCACATTACAAGGTCACAGTTAACAGTGCTGCTGCTGCTGCTGTTGTTACATTACCACTATTAATACTGATGTTACTCAGATGAAAGCCCCTCAACAATTTTCTCTTGTGCTTTATTAAAGTCAAACTCCTGTTATGGCTGTGAGGCCCTGTGTAGTCCCGCTCTCCTCTAATCTCATATCTCATCTGCATTGTAGCCATAGGAACCCGCCTTCTGTCCCTGAGCTCATGTCTCTGTGCCTGTCTGTGACTCTCCACACTGTTCTCAGTGCTGATCTGGAGGCCCAAGTCACACTTCTGTCCCCAGCTGCTCCTGCAGGCTCACCATGAGGGTGCCCGATGGTAGAGCTAGGGTGAGGGTCTGCTACTCCCCTAGTTTCTGTTCCTTTAGTGCTACCTGGGTAAAGGCCCTTCACCCCATTTGCAGGACTGCCAACCTCTAGCTGTTCTGGTGTTCCAGAACTACCTTCAAGGTGTCCATTCAGAACCTCTGGAACTAGCACCACCAGCAGTGCTGTCCTTGAAGATCTGGCCTCAATTCTGTAGGCTCCAGTCTGGATCACTCCAACCTGTCCCCTCCTTCCCTCCCACCTGCCTCCTCTCTCCGTGCAGCTACTAACTCTGTCTCCTCAGCATTCCTGGTTCACTTTCTCCATCTTCCAAAACCATGTGACCTATTCCTTCTGATTTGCATTATTTCCAGAAGGTTATGTTCTTCTGATTTGTGTTATTTTACAGAAAAGGCCTTTACTTGCCCCATTATCTTTGTCTGCAAGGTCTTGTCCTCCTATCCTCTCTCAGCTCTGCCCCTTAACTGGCTATATTGAGTCATCTTTCAAGTCTTGGCTTAAAACCTTTCTCTGTTCTCCCCATCTAAAAGGAGGTTCTCACTTCTTCATAGTCAGTATATTGGTCATTAGTTCCATTCCTACATTTCTCCCAGTTTATAATTACTATTTGCATTCTGCTGAAGCTTTATGAGGGTGGTAACCACATTTCTTCTTCATCTTTAACACATCTTAAACTTCGTAATCAGTGCAGTGCCTGGAACATACTACATAATCACTACATAGTCTCTATGAGTGAATGCATTCCTACTACCTTGGGACTCTTGCAGCAATGAGACTTGTTCCTAACACCCATGTTTCAAGGCTTCTGTCTGTTACCCCTTCTGGTAAACAAAAAAGAAATTGTGCTGAATTTGTTGTGAATGTTATTTCTTCTGAGTAATTGAAATACAGTTTTTTGTTTGTTTGTTTTTGTTTTTTGTTTTTGCTCACCAAATATTAAGAATAGACCTTGTAAAATCACATGGCATCATTAAAATAATCCTTTTAGGGAATCCAAAGAGGTAATATTTTTCTCTTTTGCTCTTATTAAAATGGGATTCATATCAGTAAAGGCAGTTTACCTCCTACATTTTATCAATCAGTTTTGACAAGCATAGACACCAGGGTCCAGAAGAAACTGTATTGCATTGAGTCTTGTTTCACATCATAGTTCTACTGTGCCCTGAAGCTTTTTCTAAGCAGCATGAAGTTGGGGACGGATATTTTAATCAATTACCTCAGGGTAGAGGAGTGCATCAGTGCTTTTCAGCATTTTTAAGGTCAGGGTATTTCCCTTTGTATTATTTGCCATCTTTATGAGGCAGGCCACAATTCTGATTTTCATCTCATAATTTCATTTATTTCCTAGTAGGCTGTTTTTATGCAGACCAAATTATAGGAAACCTGCTTTGAGATACAACTAAATGTTAAATATCATGGAATCAACAAAATGTGTAGAATAACCCACTTTAAGAACACATTTAATAAGAAAGAATGTGTTCTCAAAGCTGGAGGGATGCTGCGAACAGTCCACAGAGACCTCTGACACTAGTTTTTGTCTAATGGAGTAGAAGAAGGCAGCCTCATGATCCATGGTCCCATTTTCCATAAGAAGCTGGGTGCCTATAGCAGATCTTATTTAGATTTTTATTCTTGCCAAAGCTTTCCAGTTTTGATTTTTCAATCTCTACCGCTTCATCCTAAAATATCTCAACAAATCTCATTTGTATGAAGGTTCAAATATCCCTCAAATGTTAATTACTCCCAAACATATCTCTAATCCTATAATTAATATCTTCCTTTCTGGTGATTCTCTTACTGGGAGTATTGCCAGTGCCCTCAACAGTCTTCTCATCCAAGGACCCACCTCAGATGCACCGGCTCCCTGCCACTACCATCATGTTCCCACATGGACTTCTCCTGTCCTGACCCCACAGTACCACACCTATCAGTATACACACGGCTCATTTTACTCTTCCTATTACATAAGTGTCATTGGGAGGTGTCTTCAAACATTTCCAGCTTTCTACTGTTTGGACCCATGATTACAATTGGTTTTCCTCAGTCTCTTAAAGAATGGGAGGGCCAATGGGAGATTTAATTTCCCATGGGAGGTGTGCTAGGACTCTGTGCACAGCATTGAATGACATTTGTGATGGTGGCTGCTCTGTCAAACAGAGGGCTTGAATAACCAAACACCTGGGTTCCCTGACAGCTGTGATGGATGGGGAGCATTTTTTTTCCTTTTCAGCGTAACAGAATTCATAGTATTTGCACACCCAGTGCTCGATGCAATGAGTGCCCTCCATAATACCCACCACCAGGCTCCCCCAACCTCCCACCCCCGCCCCTTCAAAACCCTCAGGGTGTTTTTCAGAGTCCATAGTCTATCATGGTTCATCTCCCCCCCAATTTCCCTCAACTCCCTTCTCCTCTCCATCTCCCCATGTCCTCCGTGTTATTTGTTATGCTCCACAAATAAGTGAAACCATATGATAATTGACTCTCTCTGCTTGACTTATTTCACTCAGCATAATCTCTTCCACTCCTGTCCATGTTGCTACAAAAGTTGAGTATTCATCCTTTCTGATGGAGGCATAATACTCCATAGTGTATATGGACCACATCTTCCTTATCCATTCATCCGTGGAAGGGCATCTTGGTTCTTTCCACAGTTTGGCGACCGTGGCCATTGCCACTATAAATATTGGGGTACAGATGACCCTTCTTTTCACCACATCTGTATCTTTGGGGTAAATACCCAGTAGTGCAATTTCAGGGTCATAGGGAAGCTCTATTTTTAATTTCTTAAGGAATCTCCACACTGTTCTCCAAAGTGGCTGCACCAACTTGCATTCCCACCAACAGCGTAAGAGGATTCCCCTTTCTCCACATCCTCTCCAACACACGTTGTTTCCTGTCTTGCTAATTTTGGTCATTCTAACTGGTGTGAGGTGGTATCTCAATGTGGTTTTCATTTGAATCTCCCTGATGGCTAGTGATGATGAACATTTTTTCATGTGTTTGATAGCCATTTGTATGTCTTCATTGGAGAAGTGTCTGTTCATATCTTCTGCCCATTTTTTGATAGGATTATCTGTTTTGTGTGTGTTGAGTTTGAGAGTTCATTATAGTTCCTGGATATTAACCTTTTGTCTGTACTGTCATTTGCAAATATCTTCTCCCATTCCGTGGGTTGCCTCTTTGTTTTGTTGACTGTTTCTTTTGATGTGCAGAAACTTTTGATCCTGATGAAGTCCCAAAAGTTCATTTTTGCTTTTGTTTCCTTTGCCTTCGGAGACATATCTTGAAAGAGGTTGCTGTGGCTGATATCAAAGAGGTTACTGCCTATGTTCTCCTCTAGGATTCTGATGGATTCCTGTCTCACGTTGAGTTCCTTTATCCATTTCGAGTTTATCTTTGTGTATGGTGTAAGAGAATGGTCGAGTTTCATTCTTCTACATATAGCTGTCCAATTTTCCCAGCACCATTTATTGAAGAGACTGTCTTTTTTCCACTGTATATTTTTTCCTTCTTTGTTGAAGATTATTTGACCATAGGGTTGAGGGTCCATATCTGGGCTCTCTACTCCATTCCACTGGTCTATGTGTCTGTTTTTATCCCAGTACCATGCTGTCTTGGCGATCACAGCTTTGTAGTAAACCTTGAAATCAGGTAACGTGATGCCACCAGTTTTATTTTTGTTTTTCAACATTTCCTTAGCAATTCAGGGTCTCTTCTGATTCCATACAAATTTTAGGATTATTTGCTCCAGCTCTTTGAAAAATACTGGTGGAATTTTGATTGGAATGGCATTAAAAGTATAGATTGCTCTAGGTAGTATAGACATTTTAACAATGTTTATTCTTCTGATCCAAGAGCATGGAATGGTCTTCCATCTTTTTATGTCTTCTTCAATTTCTTTCATGAGTGTTCTGTAGTTCCTCGAGTACAGATCTTTTACATCTTTGGTTAGGTTTATTCCCAGGTATCTTACGGTTCTTTGTGCTATAGTAAATGGAATCGATTCTCTCATTTCCCTTTCTGTATTTTCATTGTTAGTGTATAAGAAAGCCACTGATTTCTGTACATTGACTTTGTATTCTGCCACGTTACTGAATTGCTGTATGAGTTCTAGTAGTTTGGGGGTGGAGTCTTTGGGTTTTCCATGTAAAGTATCATGTCATCTGCAAAGAGAGAGAGGTTGACTTCTTCATTGCCAGTTTGGATACCTTTTATTTCTCTTTGTTGTCTGTTTGCTGTTGCTAGGACTTCTAATACTATGTTGAACAAGAGTGGTGAGAGTGGGCATCCTTGTCGTGTTCCTGATCTCAACGGGAAGGCTGTGAGCTTCTTTCCATTGAGGATGTTGTTTGCTCTGGGTCTTTCATAGATAGATTTTATGAAGTTCGGGAATGTTCAATGGGGAGCATTCTTAAGAAACAAAACTTAGTTGTTAGGCAACTAGATTTGGGAGCTGTTTATTACCTCAACTGCTAGGTTATCCTGGATGAGATTCACTTATGTAAATGACCTTCAGCTCCTCTAAACTACATGTAATTTAAGGACAGAGATAACAGCCTTTACATTTTAACCAACTGAGCCACCCAGGCGTCCCCAGCCTTTACATTTTAAGTAACGCACATGGTCATTTCATCCAGCAATTGCTCTGTGTGTGTGTGTGTGTGTGTGTGTGTGTGTTTGTGTTTTAACTGAGATGTATTCAATAAAACCACACATAAAGGTAAAGAAAAATGTGTGTGATTCTAGAGAAGTGGAAAATTTTCTTTTCGCAACTGGTGAAGTGAAACCTGCGGTATGGATACACTGGTGATTTTTGGCAATGTTCAGGATGTAACTAAGCAAATACAGTGTTGGGTACATTTTCAAAAATGAAAAATAAATTGTGCTGATTTTACATAAAAGAAGACTTTTATTTTCCTGACACAGCTATTTCTCAGGACAATACAAAAATATTTGCTTTACCATATTCTTAAATGACTATTTGGCTTTTAAAACAGAAACAATTGTTATTTATTAAAACTTCCTATAAGTTCAGCATTTCATTTACAGAGTTAACATTTGAAAACAATAATATCTAGGAAATAAGCAACAGTTTTTACCCAAGGACATCAAAGCTTCTATTTAAGATGAGTTTGTTTCTATGATGAAGGAATATGAAAGCTCAACCTCATCCAATTGAAAAAGGAAAGACTGAAGTCCTAGGTAGGGTAAATATTGGCCCATCACAGGCTGGTTGGACCAAGAGAGTGACTTCTTGCATAGGTTCACCCTCTGAAAGAGAGATCCCACAGATTTATTTCCAGTGGGGTTTCGGTTAGAGCAAGAGGTCAAGTTGTCTATTTTGGATTTTCTGTGTATAAATCTATTTGTGGAAACTCAATGTCAAGACAGAGGAAGGAGGCATCAAGAGTCATTATAGGGAGTTGAAGAGTGAGAATCAGGAGTGAAATATGAGGTCCAGAGTTTGCAACTCGAAGGCAGGCTTCTCTGGCTTGATCTTTTATCTCCTTTTGTCTCCTGATAGTCCACCAGGGCATGCTCCAAGCAGATGAAAAGGAAAATAGTTCTTACTCTGCAAGAATATGAAAAGTAGGATCCTTATTTTCAGTATCAGAGTATACCCTCATAAAAGCAAAACAACTTGAAAGAGAATGACTATCTTGTGACATAATAAGAAATATGTATTTGGTTTCTTTCCCCAGTTCCTGATACCCTAAGTTCCTAAAACCCTTATAATTTCTCGTGTGATGTGTGGGGAGGGGAGGTGATAGCATTTTACAAAGAGTTTGGACACCCCTTAGAATTTCCTGGGAGATAGAAGCATACTTGTTCTAATGAGGTGACTCTAGGTATGCTCCTGGATAGCTTTAAGATAGGGCTAGTCACCAGAAAGACTAAGCCAAGATTAGGAGCTTTGAAAAATTCAGTCCCATCCCACCATCCCCTGGAGAGGGGATAAGGGCTAGAGACTGACTTAATAATTGATTTTGTCCATGTAATGAAGCCCCCCCCCAAAAAAAAAATCCCTGAAATTCAGAGTTGGGGAGATTTCAGGCTGGTGATTACATCTGTGTGCTGAGTATGGCCCACCCCAACTCCATGGGGACAGAAGATCCTGTACTAGGGATCCATCAGGACCTCATTTTGCATACTCTTTCATCTGTCTATTCATCTATTTTTTATAATAAACCAGTATACATAAGTAAATGTTCCCTGGAGTTTTGTAAGCAATTATAACAATTATCAAACCTGGGGAGGGGGTTGTGGAAATCTCCAACTTAGAGCCAGTTGGTCAGAAACACAGTAGACATCCTGAGATTTGTGAGTGCGGTGTAAAGTGGGGACAGTCTGGTGAAACTGAGCTTTTAACTTTTGGGCTCTGCACCAACTCCAGGTAGTTAGCACCAGAACTGAGTTGTAAGACACCCAGCTAGTATCCAGAGAGTTGGAAAGTTAGAGAATTGGTGGGTGTGGGAAGACCTCCCCCACTACACACACATACATTTGGTGTCAGAAGTGTTATGAGCAGAGGAAACAAGTTTTCTTCTACAACTCTAAGAAATCAAGCAAAGCATCATAAAAGCTGAGCTCTTCAGATATGACACAAGCTCAGATTTTCTTCTGAGTTAGGAAATGCAAGTGACCATGTTACAGAAATAACATTCTTTTTGAAAGGAGCAGGGGTAGCATCCCTGGAGTAATGCAGGCATTAACTGTTATTTAATTTTGAGATCTTCTCTCATAGTTATTACCACCTTTGGAAATCAATGACTGTGTTTTACTTGGCTTTTGAGACTTCTTTCCTGATTTACTGATCTCCAGTCACAGTCCAGATGGCTGATGGGGGAGGGACCTCAATGCCTTGATTAGATGATGCCTTTATCAGCCCTCTGACAAATTCTGGGAATACTGGAGACTTTAAATTTGCCGATTTTTCCTTGAATGCAGCAACTTTGTGTCCAGATTAAATGACTAAGATTGTTTTGTTTTGTTGTTTTTTGTTTTGTTTTGTTTTCTTAAATCCTCCTGCAGGTAGGTGGTGGGGAGCATTACAAACTAAAATTTTACTAAAGAAAACTATGGTTTTTACTGATAGTGAATTACAAAGCAGGTTTATATTTATTCACTTTGGTTCACAGTTCCTCTTTTTGTATCTAGAGAAAGAGAAGTAAGGTGTTGCCTAAATCTTATAATTATGATCACTGCCAGGTTAAAAAAAAATCCAGATTATGAGGTGTTTTCCATGTTGTTGTAAGTAGCAAATTGATATGATACTGTTCTTAAAAAATATGTGCTAGGGTTCTTTTTTTATGAGTGTTTACACAGTATAATAAAAAAAGTGTTTTGAAAATTTTATTTATTTATTTATTTATTTATTTAAGAGAGTGTGTGCATGTGTGAGCATGGGGATGGACAGAGGAAGAGAGAGAATTCCAAGCAGCCTCTGTGGTGAGCACAGAGCCCAACACCGGGCTTGAACCTATGACCCTGAAATCATGATTTGAGCCAAAAGTAAGAGTGTGACACTCAACAGATTGAGCCATCCAGGTGCCCTAGTCAAATGTTTTTCTAAGACATACCCTAAAAAATGGTTGTCAAGATGCTTAGTGTTTAGACAATCTGAAAGAACTTAGAGCAAGAAGGAGATCAAAACAGGTATGTCTTCTTTTTTATCTTAACTGAAGGAAAGATCTTGAACAACTGCTGTAATGTTATTCAGAAGATGTTCTATTTTCTATATTCCTTATTACTTAATTTTCCTCCCATCACCCACTTGCTGTACTTAATGGGATTGCCTCTTCATTGTTCAGTGCATGAACTAAAGGAGATGGGAGGGTACTCAAAACTGGCTGCGTCAAGTGGTCTCAGGCTTCCTGAGCAAAGTTGCCATTGTTCCTGTCACCTGACTGCCCAGGCCACAGTCAGCACTTTCCACATCATCCGCAGAATGACTACATTTTTCTTTTCCAACAAATGCATAATTATATGTTTACTTATTGTGTCCCTGTCAGAACAAACCCTTTGAGGACAATGCCATGGAGTCTTACCCTTGAATCCCAACTTTCTAGCAGCGCAGGTAGAGAGCTAAGCAAAGCATTGATATGTATTTGCAAAGTGACAGGATAACTTATTAAAAATTGAAATATTAGGGGCACCTGGGTGTCTCAGTGGGTTAAGTCCTCTGCCTTCAGCTCCGGTCATGATCTCAGGGTCTTGGGATAGAGCCCCACATCAGACTCACTGCTTGGCGGGGAGCCTGCTTCCTCCTCTCTCTCTCTCTGCCTGCCTTTCTGCCTACTTGTGATCTCTGTCTGTCAAATAAATAAATAAATAAATCTTTAAAAAATTTTAAAAAATAAAAATTGAAAAATTAATATAGAGTCTTATAGACACAAACAGGATACCAATGGTTACAAACTTTTAAGATGTATCTGCTAAGGTTTCCGGGGTGGCTTAGTCGCTTAAGTGTCTGGCTCTTGATTTTGGCTCAGGGCATGATCTCTGGGTCATGAGATCGAGCCCTGCATCAAGCTCCACGCTGGACATGGAGCCTGCTTAAGGTTCTCTTACTCTCCTTCTGCCCCCCCCCCTAAAAAAACGTATACACTAATGCAGCTTCCACAGAAATATAAAGTTAGCATTAGACCACCAACTTCCTATTTTGCCAGGTGAAGGTATTTTTTAAAAGTTACAGTTAAACCATTCAGTTTATTACTGTTATAATATTTATACACAAGCACATACAGAAAATAAGTTTAGAGTTTGAGAAGGCACTCTGTATTTTTTCTTGTTGTTCCCCAGTCTTCTATTGTTTGAATTGACATGTAATTGACATACACTGTTCTACTAGTTTGTGGATGCATCATAGTGATTTGATATTTTTAAACATTATGAAGCAATCTCCATAATAAGTCTAGTAACCATCTGTACCCATGTGAAGTTGTTACACTATTATTAACTATTATCCCCATGCTGTACATGATATCCCCATGACCTATGTTTCTGTACTGGAAGTTTGTACCTGTCCACCATCAACTGCCCACAGTGACCAACAGTTTGTTTTCTGCATCTATGCATCTGTTTCTGTTTTGCTGTGTTTGTTCATTTTTTGTTTGTTCATTGTTTGTTCATGTCCACATATAAATGAAAAAAAGGCTATTTATTTTCCTTTGTCTAGCTTATTTCACTTAGTGTAATACCCTCTAGGTCCATCCATGTTGTCACAAATGGCAAGATCTCATTTCTTTTATGGCTGAGTAATATTCCAGTGTGTGTGTGTGTTTGTGTGTGTGTGTTGTGTGTGTGTGTGTGTGTTTGTATGTACCATATCTTCTTTATCCATTCATCTGTTGATTGCTTAGGTTACTTCTTTATTGGTTCTTGCATGCTATGGATCTGTGAAAACTGCTGTATATGTTTTCTATTGTTCCTATAATAAATTACCACAAATATGGTGATTACACAAATTTATCATCTTATAGTTCTGTAGGTCAGAGGTTCAAAATGGTCCACATGGGCCAAAATCAAGGTCTCAGTTAAAGTTGAGGTGAGGAAATGGATTTCTTTCTTTTCCAGCTTCCCAAGGCCATTTTTTTTTTTTTTACTCATGGCCCATGCTTCCTCCCTCTACAAAACCTGTAATATAATATCATTTCAACTCTTCTTCCACTGTCTCATCTCTGACTAGCCATGAAAATGTTCCATCTTTAAGAACTCATGATTTCTGTCAGTGGGAATGAAAACTGGTACAACCACTTTGGAAAACAGTATGGATTTTCCTCAAAAAGTTGAAAATAGAACTATCCTGTGACCCATCAATTACACTACTTAGTATTTACCAAAGGATTCAAAAATACCAATTTTAAGAGGGTATATGCACCTGATGACTATAGCAGCATTATCAATATTAGTCAAACTAAGGAGAGAGCCCAAATGTCCACTGACTGACGAATGGATAGAGAAGATATGGGGTATACACACACACACACACACACACACACACACACACACACAAGAATATTACCCAGCCATCAAAAAGAATGAAATCTTGCCATTTGTAATGACATAGATAGAGCTAGAGAGTATTATCCTGAGTGAAATAAGTAAAAGAAAGACAAATACCATATGATCTCACCCATACGTGTCATTTAAGAAAGAAAACAGATGAACACATGGGAAGATGGGGGAAAGGAGAGAGGGAAATAAACTGTAAGAGACTTTTAATGATAGAGAACAAACTAAAACTTGATGGAGGGAGGTGGGTTGGGGAATGGGTTAGGTGGGTAAAATGTGTTAAGGAGGCCACCTGTTGTGATGAGCACTGGGTGTTGTATGTAAGTGATGAATCACTGAATTGTAACTCAGAAACCAAAACGGCACTGTATGTTAACCAAGTAAAATATAAACAAATGAACAAACAAACAAATAAGTAAATAAGAGAGACTATTAGAAAGAAGGAGGGAGAGGCGGAGAAGAAGAGGATGAAGAATCCATGTGATTAAATTCGGTCCCCAATGCTTATATCTCCATCTCGAGATCCTTAACTTAATCACACATGCAAGATCCCTTCTGCCATGAAAGGCTACCTAGTCACCGGTTTAGGAGATTAGTACATGTACTTTTAGGTGGGGAGCATTATTGTACTGACCAAAACTCCTCACACATTGACACTGCTGCTGAAAATGCTGCATTAGATTTTCCAAGAAGAGAAGGTGAATGATGGATGTGGTCTGAAAAGTGAAGAAAAAGAAAACTGAAGAACAGGAAATCTTGATGGCCAAATTCTTCTGAAAATATTATCTAGTGACTCCTGGGAATCATCTGGCCAAATATGGAACTGGCCCATTACATGGAATTAGGATGTGAGCCACACTCCTTTGAAATCCATCATTATACCACCAGATCCTCAGATTCACATGATGAACGTGGTAAAAACAGAAACAAGGTTTAGACCATAGTCTTTCCTTATTGGTGTGTCTGTAGAAAGTGTTATATAGGATAGCAACATTTTGAGGTGAGCACATCGGCACAGCTTTTCCGGACTTGACATCGTACACATAAAGGACCTCCCTAAACACCTAGCATTAAACAGCTTTGTTGCCAGAGTGGCTCTAATGTTAAATGAAATTTATTTGTGTCCTTCCTTGTCAAAACTTTTATCTTCCTTTTTTGGTACATTTTCTTCCCTTTAATTGTGATTATCTAAAGACCAGAGAAAATTTGCTTAATTTTCTTAATTATGAAAGAATGCTTTCCAGATATTAATAACTTCTAAGACATGGATAATTGTCATGTAAAAAATGTGTCATTGATTATATATATATATATACATATACATATGTATATATATATTGCACTGAAATGTAATTATGTACATTTTGAGATATAATCTCCTATGCAAATCACAACATGTTATATATATACACTGCAATAACTGCATTATTTCTCTCTTGCATTTTATTATTCCATTTGTAAAATAAAATGGTACTGAATGTACTGTGTAAGATTTTGAGGTTTTTTTTTTTAATTGCAGCTTTGCAAAGATTTAGTTGCATATTCATAACCACTGGTGACATAGTGCCAACTGCTGAAACAATTATTCAGTGAATTCTTTGCATGACACTTCAGGGGAAACGATAAAAGTGCTGAAGCTGGGTTCTATTTTAAGATCTTTGGCTGATGTTAGAACTGCATAAAGGAACACTGCACAGCAAAAGAAAGGTTCAAGAAGAGGAGAAACAAATCTTATATGTTTAGTTAGAAGGAAAAATTAATGTAGAGTATGGCACACACTGAATTCCTTAAATATTAATTGAATAATTGAAACCATTCTAGTTTTGGAATAAATGTTCCAATTTACATTTAAAAAGTTAGTATTTGTACCTGTTTCATGAAAATTAATACATAACCCCCAAAGAGCTCATCTATTAAATAACAGAGGAAAAATAATAGCCTAACCTTTGAAATGATATTCCAACTGGTCAAAAATGATAAGCAGAACAAGAATAATTTATCCCCTGTTTACAAAAGAAGAAGCTGAGGCAAATAGGTTTAAATGTTTTGTTTAAGTTCTCAAAGCTGGGAGTGCTAACCAGAAATCTAGTTTTCTCATTTCTCTCCCTGTGGTTTTTCCAGAATGCTATGTTGTAGCTCACAGGGCTTGCTCTTCATTATCCAACAATCCCTAGTGCAATATGAGTTAACTTATTTTAATGAAAAGTGGTGGCAAATAGAAATTCAGTATCCAACTGTTTAATCATTTGCTTCTTTGTATATGTGTTCAAACAATATCTAAGTTGAACAGTAGAAATCACTTGATTCAGATAAGCCTTTTTAAAAGGCACCTTATGCTTTGAGTTAGCACCAATATCTTCAACAAGCTGAGAAAAAAGACCTCGGGAGATCACTTTTCAGCGGAATCTCATGATTCCATTCCAGGAGAGGGAGAATATACAAAAGGAAAATCAGCTTATAGTAATTTTTTTTAATTAACAATTTTATTGAGGCATGAATAGCATACAGTAAGTTGTACTTATTTAAAGTACAACTTTTTACAGGTATAAAAGGATCAGCTCAATCAAAGGGGTGAATATATTTATTGCGCCCCAAAATATCTTTGTGCCCGTTTGTAAATCTTTTTATCTACCACACTTTATCTGACCTTCCCAAGTTTCTAGTCCCTATAAAATTGCTGCTTTCTGTCACTAGAGATTAGTGTGTATTTTCCAAAATTTTTGGTAAATGAAATCAAAATCTTTGTGGTCTTTCTTGTGTAGTTTCTTTTACTCAGTATAGCTACCATAGGAATCATCCATGTTGGGACACATACCTGTTATTGATTAGTAGAATTTTATTGTATATGACAGTATGCTTATCCACTCATCTGTTAGTGGATACTGGGTGATTTCCATTTTGGGTCTTGAAAATAATGCATCTATAAACATTTGTGTCCAAGTCTTTACATAGCCATATCCTTGGGTAAATACCTGGAGAGGAATGGCTACAATATATGGCAAGTGCATGTTTAACATTTCAAGACACTGTCAAACTGTTTTATAAAGAAAATTAAATTCAGGAAGTAAAAAGTGTCTAAAAGAGGGCACTTGGGTGGCTCAGCTGGTTGAACATCCAACTCTTGATTTTTTTAAATTTATTTCTTTTCAACATAACAGAATTCATTGTTTATGCACCACACCCAGTACTCCAGGCAATACGTGCCCTCCTTAATACCCACCACCTGGCTTCCCAAACCTCCCATCCCCTGCCCCTTCAAAACCCTCAGATTGTTTTTCAGAGTCCATAGTCTCTCATGATTCATCTCCCAACTCTTGATTTTGCTTCAGGTCATGATCTCAGCATTGTGAGATCAAACCCTGCATAAGGCTCTAGACTCAGCACAGAGTCTACTTCTCCTTCTCCCTCTGTTCTCCCCCAGCTCATACTCTCTCTCTCTCTCCTCCACAACATGAATAAATAAATAAATAAATAAATAAAATCTTTAAAAAATGTTTAAAAATAATCTAAGAGCCCAAGAGCAATGTTTCTTGCTCATTTATTGAGTTGGTGCATAAGATTTCCAGTTCTTATACCTTCATCAACAGCTGGCAGTCAGGCTTATAAGTTTTAGATGTTTTATTGGTGTGTGGTGGTATCTCACTGTGGTTTTAATTTGCATTTCTCTAATGACTAATGATGGTAAGCATCTTTTTATGGACTTATGTGTCATCCACATATTTTTTAACAGCTTTATTATGACATAATTCTTACACCATAGGATTCACCTATTTCGAGTATACAGTCCAATGTTTTTAGTGTAACCACAGTCAACTTTAGAACATCTTCATCACTTCAGAAGGAAACCACATATTTTTTAAGTACCATCTCTCAACCATCTCTACCCCTCAGTCTCTCACTCTCAGTCCTAAGCCACCACTAATCTACTTTCTATTTCTACAGATTTCCCTTTTGACAAGGATGTAATCATGTATTATGTGGTGTTTTGTGACTATTTCTTTCTCTGAGCAGAACATTTTCAAGGTCCATACTTGTATCAGTACTGCATTCCTTTTTGCACCTGAATATTACTCCACTCTGAATATGCCATTTTTGTTTATTTATTCATCAGTTTGTAGACATTTGGATTATATCCACTTTTTTGGCTTTTATGTATAAGGAGGCTAAAATGTTCATGTACAAGTTTCTATGTGAACATCTTTTCATTTCTCTTGGTTATATAGGAGTGGAATTGTTGGGTAATATGATACCCTTTCAAACTGTTTTTCAAAATGACTCTACCATTTTACATTCCTACTCTCAGTACTAAAGCTTTCAAATTTTTCTACATCTTCACCAACCCTTGTTATTATCTGACTTTTAAATTCTACCCATCCTAGTGAGTGTGGAGTGGTATCTCATTGTACTACCACATTGCATTTCCTTGATAACTAATCACGTTGAAGATCTTTTCATATGTGTATTGGGCATTTATATACCATTCTTGGAGAAATGTCTCTTCAGATCTTTCCTCACTTTTTAACTGGGTGTATTGCTGAGGAATAAGAATTCGTTATATTCTCAATACAAGTACCTCATCAGATGTGCGGTTTCCAAATCCATCTCCCTTTCCATGGGTTGTCTCTTTACTTTATCATGTCCTCTGATGCCTAAAATTTTTGATTTTGATAAAGTCCTATTTATTTCTTTATTTTCTTTTGTTCTTTATGCTTTTGGTGTACATTTGAGAATTAATAGTCAGGTACAAGGTCATAAAGATTATCCTGTTTTCTTTTAAGAGCTTTATATCTTATCCTTTACATTTTGGTCACTGACTCATTTTCTTTTTTTTTTTTTAATTTATTTTTTAATTTTTTTTTATTTCTTTTCAGCATAACAGAGTTCATAGTTTTACACCACACCCAGTGCTCCATGCAATGCGTGCCCTCCACAATACCCACCACCTGGCTCCCCCAACCTCCCACCCCCCGCCCCTTCAAAACCCTCAGGTTGTTTTTCAGAGTCCATAGTCTCTCATGGTTCATCTCCCCCCCAATTTCCCTCAACTCCTTTCTCCTC
>PISX010020251.1:0-36191 GCA_004024625.1 Mellivora capensis | reverse complement strand
TTTAACAAAATGCAGTTTTGAAGGTGTTTCCTTGTGAGTTAACAAGTAAAGAAGATCATTGTTAATTACTATTTTGTATGAATTTTGCTAAAGTTAACTGTAAAGAAACACCTGCTGACTTGCAGTTTAAGGGGAATCTATTCTCCGCATTTCCAAACCATGAAATGAATGGGCTCTGACGTGGAGAGAATAGATAATTTGTATGTTTGCAATGTGTGTTTTAGATAAATAGAATTGGGTATTTAAATTAGCATACTTGTGAATTTAATAGCATTAAGATTTACCTTCAAATGAAAAAAATCTCAAAATTCCTATTTGGTTTTTGTGCATTTTCTTTCAAAATGTAATCATATGATTTTAGTGTGTGAGTTTTGCTAAGAGTCCTAGCCATGTTCAGAACATCTCCATTCTACATTCACCTTGGTCACATGTGAACTGCCATAGTTTTATTTGGGTGTAAAGAATGTCTACTGCCTTTTGTTTAAATTCTGGAAAGGGGCAGTGGATGTTTTCCCTTTCACTTAAAAACCATTCTTAAAAACTTAAAAATACAGGACCACTAAGTGTGCTGTGTCTGAGCAAATTAGTGGCTACCATTTTTTTTTTCCTTCCCGTTTCCAAAGCACAAGAGGCCCATAAATCTTCGGTTATTTTCCTTGGTTTAATAAATATATATTTTTTTGATACAAGCTTTCAGAAGCAAGAGAATAAAAATCATGCATTGTTGAACCCTTAACTGGCTGGCATGCTTTTCCTGTTTGTACCCTCTCTATTGGATAAAACCAAGGACAGTCTAGATAAAATCCTAAATGACTTCACTGCAGTAGAAGTGTAGCACAGTTGCTTAGTACAAGCTTCTCACTTTCCCACAGACCTGAATTCAAAGTTGAAAAGTCTGAGTTCTTGGCTCACTTAAAATCCAAAAGAACACACTGTTACTTCATGTATGCTTGAACCTGAATCGTGTCGGTATGAGTTAACAGTTTGGTTTGGAAGACCTTGGTTGAGAAGAGTTTCAGATAAGGTCATATATAAACACCAATGTCTACTGTTTTGCGCCAGCTAGTGCTTACAATTTCATTCGAGCCCTAAGTTATGTGCTCTGCTGTTACCTTTCTTTGGCAGTTGAACGTTGAATTCAAGATTATTTTTGTTTTCAGAAGTACTAAGCAAAACAAGCAATAAAAAGGGGAATGGGGCGTGCTAGTGTTTGAATTATGCTCTCTTGTTGCTCTAATTCTGTGCCTCTGTGCATTATTAATATTTGGATGCATGCAATGCCAGCATGGAAATCGGTCTTCACAGATACTGCAGTTTTCCAGAAAACACTCACAAACCAATAAATGTAACAGACAACATTCCATTTGTTAATGGACATATGTGAATAAGCAGCGTAGAAAATAGGCTAATACTAGAAAATGGTTAAGTCTTTAACAACTTCAAATGTGGTTATATAAATGGACACTGTCAATGTTCATAACTTAAACCTGGGTACCTGGTCAAAGTACTGCTTGGGAAACATTAAAATGAGCTAAATTGTCTCAAGTTCTTTTATTCATATAATAAAGGTTGAAGGAATGGGGGAGATTAACATTTCCTGTTTCTATGTTTGTGAAATTGTTTGACACAACCTTGACAGTATCCTTTAATGGCATATAAGGTTAATTGTATTGTTAACAACCTTTTTATGTTCTGGAACTAGTTTAATAGTGAAAATATTTTCAGTAAGTTGATGTTTGCAACCTATAAGCAGGTGAAATCTGTGTATGTGACCTGTTTATAAGTTGTATTAGCTTAGTTCTTGTGAACAGTGTGGAAAAGTAAGCCATGAGGAGAGCGATTTAACCAGCTTTAAAGGACCTAAGGTGTGCATTTTAAGCACAGTCTGGATCAAAGGAGACTCACTAAGACAGGACTTCAGCAGCCTTTTGAGTATGGACAAGTCAGCATAAATAAAGAATGACAAGGCAGCAGCAAGAGCTTCAACTACAGAGAAGTGAAGGCATAAGATACTATGGTGATAGTGAGCAACTTTCCAAAAGCTAGTTAAATCTGCTTATTACAACTGAAATATCGAAGAAAGTCTAGCAGGAAGGAGCTCTTCGCCTATTGGAACATCAATGAGAGATAGTTGCCACAGTCACTAGGTCTAGCATTTAGACCTGCAAGGAAGGGCAATAAGCATTAGGTAAGGATTGAATTTGAATTTTTTCACTAATTAAAGAGTAATTTTTTGTAAAGCAAGGTAAGAGTAATCTTTTTGATTTGCAGGTTGAATGAGAACCCTTCTTGCCTAAATGAGGAATGTCTTTCCTACCATCTTAAATACGAAGGTTTCTGGCTGGGTAAGGTTTGTAGCTTACAGTTAAAAGCTGATGACACCATTTGTTTCCCTACAAATAACACATTACATATTTTCAAACTATTAGGTACACTGGCAAAATTATTCAGCTGATAACTTCGAGAACCACATCCAACACATTTTAAAACAGTTTTAGGCCCTGGCAACAACCATGAATATCTTGAGTCATCAGATAACAGCTCCATGTATACAATTCATTCTTGGTGTCTTTAGGATAAAGTTAGTTTTTGACAAGAGGAGTAAGGTAATAAGCAGGACGCTTGTAACAGAAGCATTAAGCTGCCAATCCTCATTCTATGAAAAACACCTTAGAATGAACTTCCAAAATTGCCAGGTGATACAGATTGAAAAATGGTCTTCATTCAAGTGGCCTCAGATTCTCTTGCATGTAAATTCAGGGAATTACTTGAATAGGGTACATTTTTGGTTCTTTTTAACCAGTTAGCCAGAAGTAGTAGGGGCCTAATTATGCTATTCACTTTTTAAAAGATTTCCCAAAGAACAGTTAAAATATTACTCAGTTACTATTCATATCAGTTGGCGATGATTCATAAGGGCTATTGCTGCCCCAAGAGGGTTTATTAAAAGTTGAGATTTGAGGGTACCTGGCTGGCTCAGTTGGTAGAGTTGAGCATGCAGCTCTTGCTTGGGTTTTTGATTTCAAGCCCTGTTTTGGGCATACACTTGGGCAGGTTTAAAGCAGTTTCTAAATTACGAAGTTCATACATAGTAGATTTAGTTCGCCAGAGTTTATTCTCGGAAAATGACTGGTTGGCTCTGTTTCTGTACGTAAATCAGGATTGAGTTTCTACACAGAAGTGTTGAAGAAGGTAATAGCATTTTGATGATAAATTTACTAAGTGGTTGCAGTGTGAAATTAAGATAGGAAACATTTTTTAAAGGCATTGTTCTTTCTTTACAGTCCATCTCATTTCTTTCAAAATAAATTGATTTTATTTAAATGTAGTTCCATTGTCATTCCTGAAAATGTGCTCTTCATAGTACCAGTAGAAAAAAAAAAAAGTTGTTCTAAGGAGGGGGAAATGGTTGAGGAAAACATTTCAATCGATCTTGTCAAGCCATCTCACGTGTTACTGCTTCCCCACGCTACATTTTTTCAAAAATAACCTGATACACACTGAAATCTTGAAGAAAATTGGGTAATACAGATCATTTGTTAAGGATCTGAACAACTGAAATAAGCTTGTTTCTTAAGAGTTCCACTATGTAAGTCACAACTTGAAACATTTCTAGTTACGGACAGTCTCTTGAAGTTCCAGTAATTGATGTCACAAGTAGTTGAATGATTCGCAAGTTAATGCAGGGGTGATGTAAGGATTGTTAGCCTATATAATATTCAAGATTACTTTTAAATTTCAATGTTTTATCCTGATTTTTAAGACTTAAGAGGTGGTCTGTAATGGATTCAAATGTTTCATTTGTAGTATAATGAGATGTTTACAGAAAGATAACTTTTTCATTAAAATATTTTTAGAAATGTGTGTGTTGTTTTGTTGCTTCACAGTGTTGATGTGATTTAAGCACTAGGTGAATATTACATTAGTAAAATAACGGGAAACTTGGAATGATAGCGGTTAAAGATAATGGATTCTATTCAGTGGAAAATAAATACATGACACTAGAAATACATGTTGGGGGGGAAAAAGCGTATTAAGGATGTAAGTCTTGAATACCAATAGGTGAGATGTTGGGGTGATGAGGAATCTGAACTTACGGGAAAAAAATAAAAGGTTGTGGATACTTGGGAAGAGAGATGGGGACAGGGCTTCAGATGTTGGATGAATTCCCATCCCCATCCCTATCCAAGGCTGTGGATTGCTAGAGTCTACTGTGTGATGGTGGGCTGGGAGGAAAAAGCATGAAATTTTGTCAGACTGCAGTGGTACATTTTAACCCAAATAAAGGTGATAAGAGCAAAGTGATCAATTTGTTGTAAGGGCTTTTGAGAATTGTGACTTCTAGGAAAACTATAGCACAAGTATTTAGATTCTTAGTGTTAATAACAACATATTAAATAGTTGAAGCTATGTGAGGAATTTGAGCTGTTAGGATTTCAACACATTTTGATTACAGTGCAATATATGCAGTGGTTTCGTATTTTGCAGCTTTAAGTACCTTATAATCCTGTTTTAATATTTGACTTCCAAAGTAACTCAGCAAGGGTGGACTTAATTTCTACTGAAATAAGTAAATTTGTCTTTCATAATGAAAGTGTTATTCAGGCAACAAAAAATGGAATCTTCCATGTATTCATAGACTAATTAAATCTTGTAGATGAGTGTTTTGCAAAAACTGGACCTATGTTATAGTTGATTTAAGTTAGGATTGTATAGAAGGTACCAAGGATTGGGAAGGGGTTAAGATTATAAAATATGCCATTTTTGCTTAGATTTTTTTCAAAGACCAGTAATGGCAGCTTGCATTGAACTGCCTTTCAAGCGATAAAGTGAACATCATACTGAAAGCTAGTTAGGAAATAGGAATTTGCCCAAGATCATCAACTTGAACAATTTATTGATAAATTTAGATAAAGTTGAGTACAGGGGTGTTGGCAGCTTTAATTTAAGATATGAAATGGTTAAGTGTCACCTAGTCCATGTATATAGCCATTATAATCGTTACAAGGGCCTATAATCACAAGGGCGAATCTTAATGTTAAGTAGTTACACTTGACGTTAAAATACATCGTTTGTGCATTGACAAATGTTGAATAAATTTTTGTCCTTCAAGATACTTAGGAAAAGAACTGATAGGCGCTCTATTTGGATTTAATCTCATTTGTCTCAACATCCTTAATAGGTTGGAAAATTCAGTTAGGTTTTTGTTAGGATCACGTTTAACAGTAAAATACTTAAATACAGAAGTTGTTTTGTGAGCTTCGGCAAGTTTACTTGGGGTTTCATTTTTATGCATGCTACACTTAGGCCGTTAGGTGATGCCAACAGACCCCTAGGAATGGTGGTTTTATATACATTAAGTATGTAGAATTAAGCATTACATTGAAAATAGTAAGGGACACCCGGATGGCTCAGTTGGTTGGGCATCAAACTTGATGCCCAAATTTTTGGGCTCTGTATTGGGCTCTGTGCTTGGCATGGAGCTTGTGTAAGATGCCCCCCCCCAATAGTAATCAAAATATACTAAGTTTAATTTAGTAGCATATGCTTCAAGTGTTAAATGAGGCTAGTGGTTCTGACTTTGGACTTTGAGGTTGTGATGCATAAATGGTATTCTGAAATAACAGGTATCTGGTAAAGACTTTTTTAATAACCTTTAAAGCACCAGCGTGGTTTGTCGTCTCTAATATTTTTTTTTTTTAAAGATTTTATTTATTTGTCAGAGAGGGAGAGAGAGTGAGCACAGGCAGACAGAGTGGCAGGCAGAGGCAGAGGGAGAAGCAGGCTTCCTGCTGAGCAAGGAGCCCGATGTGGGACTCGATCCCAGGACGCTGGGATCATGACCTGAGCCGAAGGCAGCCGCTTAATCCACTGAGCCACCCAGGCATCCCTGTTGTCTCTAATATTGAATGAAATGTTAAATTTCATTAAATGTCAGTAAGTTCAAAATTCTCTGACATCCTATCCAGATTAGTGGCTGTTTTGACCTAATTTTTTTTTTTTCCTTTGTGAAATGGAGATTATACCTATCCTCATTAAGTCTGAAGGTTAAATCTGATAATGGGTTTAAAGAACTTTAATCTGTTACCTGGCCCATGATCCCTAAAGATACTTTTGGTAATAATTATGGGTACTGTCTTAGTATCTTCAAGCATATTTAAAATTTTAATGGAAGACAAGGTTAATTATGCCAGGGTTTTTTGTTTGTTTGTTTTTGTTTTTTTTTAAGATTTGAGAGCAACAGAAGTAGGAGTTACTAGTGGGGAGGAGAGGAAGAATCAGACTCCTCACTGAGCAAGGAGCCCAACTCGGCTCTGTCCCAGCACACTGGGATCATGACCCTAGTGGAAGACAGATGCTTGACCTCGACTGAGCCACCCAGGGGGGTCCCTATTATGCCACTGTCTTAAAAGAGGTTTTTTTTCCTCCACATACTGTGAAAGTTTTTGAGATCATTACATTTTTCTCCAGCTCTCAAAAAGCATAAAATGCAACTGAAAACTGAACCTGTCCTGGTAAGTATTTTTAAAATAGGAATGAGATTATTTTGCATACGTTTTGAGGCTGAAAAACAGGAATGGTAGAAGTACAAGTTGAGCAGCCACCCCTTCCCTAAAAATCCTGGCCTTAAGAAATCTCAGCAAGACGTTTCTTTGCATAACAAATGCAGTATCTTTCAGCTAAGGTCAGTGTAAAAGGCATATGTTACAGATTTTAAAACGAGTCTAATATTTCAACAATTGGATTGCCAACTTAATCTGAGGGCACTAAAAAGCTCTAACTCAAGTCCGGATGAGATGAAATTTGGCTTCATTTTGTCATGAGGTTAGGATTTGCTGTATTTAAAATTTGGGTTTCTAACTCTGCACAGTATGTTTAGTACTTCAAAGTCAGTTTTTCAGGTACTGTAAAGAACTATGGTTACTTGAATGAACTCTCCTGCTCTCTGGCTAGAATTCTGTTGCAGTCTGCCTGGCAGTGCTTTTCACCCCTGTTAAGTGCCAGCCCGTTACAGGTGTTCCAGGTGGGGCTGCTGATTTTGGACTCCTGCCACATCCCCAATAAGCTAACACACTTACAATTTTGTCGAAGGGTGGGGCACTTTTGTCAAGATCCCGAGATTTATTTTTTTGAGTTTGGAAAAAAATGAGGTCTCCAGGATCTGAAACCGTCACTTACAGGAGATACTTGACTGCAGGAGGAGGACCGGGGCGGAATCTGAATTGAGTATCAAGATAACACCCATTAGTTCTTGAATTCACTTTCAACCCTGAGTTTGTCCTTTGAGTCAGATTCTCTAATTTGCTAATCTGACTTCAGTTTCTTTCACTGGCAGCTAAAAGGCATTCTAGTAAGGCTAATAAGGAAAATGAGAAAACAACCCATTTGCAGAGTGCTTAATGAGCTAGGCACAGTGTAGTAACTCAATACTTGCCCTACAGATGAGGAAGTGAGCCTATGTGCTTTGAGTTACTAGAGGTCATTCCAGGAAAATGGTGGCAGCAAGCTCAGCCAATCTGGCTTTAGGGCCTGTGGACCTCTGCACTGTATCATTCCTAACAGATTAATAGGACTCTGAATAATCCACATGCACTTAACTCTCAGTGTACGTAACTCTATAAAGATGAATCTTGAGATTCAACTTCCCCACTCCAAAAACGTAAGATTAGAGGAAGAAATAGTGAATCAATGCTGAGTGGTCTACTGGACAGCCTGCAGATAGTTTTGTGGGGCTTTATTTTTATGTTTGGTCTCAGTATGTCCTAAAGTGAACGGACTTTCCCACCTAGACTTCCCTTCTAACCAGTCTTCATCTCAGGGCAACTTAGTTCTTAAAGATGTTCAGGTCCTTGAGTGCACCTTCCACCCAACATCCATTCTATCAGAAAATTCTTTGTTTTACCTTTGAAACCTACCCAATCCAGTGCCTTCTCATTCCAGCTATCACCGCCCTAGACCAAGACAAAACACTATCCCTCCCATGTGAGTTACTTCAGAGCTTCCCCACATTCATCTAACTGCTCCCATCTTAACCCTCTAGACTATTTTCAACACATGAGGCTAAGGAAACTTAAACATAACACCCATAGCTCCCATTTTGTAAAAGCCAAAGCCGTCATGAAACCCAAAGCGATGTTAGGGGTTCTGTGCCACATTCCAGTCTACCTGCCCTCTTTCTCCCCCCTCCATTTTCAGCCATGTAGTCCTTTTTGTCTCAAATAGGCTTCAGAGCCTTTTGACTTTGGTGTCTTGTCTGCAGTCCTCTTTTTAGCTAATAGAATGGGTCTCCCTCACCTTCAGATCTTGCCATCTCAGTAAGGCTTTTCTTCTTTGCAACCCTATTTATTCTAGCATGGGGGCAAAGGGAGAGGGAGAGAGAACCGTAGGCAGGCTCCATGCCCCAGTGCAGAGCCTGACACGGGCCTTGAGCTCATGACCCTAAGATCATGACCTGAGTTGAAATGCTGTCCAACACCAATTGACTGAGCCATCCAGATGCCCTTCCAACCCTATTTTTTTATTTTTTTATTTTTATTTTTTTAAAGATTTTATTTGACAGAGATCACAAGTAGGCAGAGGCAGGCAGAGAGAGGGGGGCGGGAAGTAGGCTCCCTGCTGAGCAGAGAGCCCGACGTGGGGCTCAACCCCAGGACCCTGGGATCATGACCTGAGCCGAAGGCAGCTGCTTAACCAACTGAGCTGAGCCACCCAGGCGTCCCCCCTCCAACCCTATTTTAAATCGCAATGCTTGCTTTCTACTGTCCTTCCCAATCCTGGCATGTGTAAAGTTTGCTGTCTTCAAAAACGGATTTTGGGGCACTTGGGTGGCTCAGTCATTAAGTGTCTGCCTTCGGCTCAAGTCATGATCTCAGGGTCCTGGGCTCAGCTCCTTGCTCAGCAGGGAGCCTGCTTCTCTCTCTCCCACTCCCTCAGCTTGTGTTCCCTCTCTTACTGTGTCTCTGTCAAAAATAAAATATTAAAAAAAAACAAACGGATTTCTACTGTGTCCTCTGTATTTTAAAAAATATTTAGCACATGGTAGACAAACATGCACTGGTGTGAATAAACACAATGTTTTCATGTCAACATATAGTATTTTCCTTGGTTGAAAGGTACTTGCTATTGAAGAGAGAAAATATCTTCTTGATATACTTTTTAATCTCTGGAACCAGAGGTTTAGTATAAAATGCTTGTCATATTTTCAGTGACTGGAAACACTTTGAAAATGCAAAATGCCTGAATATGTTGTGTGTTACTGTTATGGAAAGTGACTAAATAAATGCAAATGAATTCCAAAGAACTTAACAGTAATATTCCTTTATTAGTACCAGCTTTTCAACTAAATTGGTTTTTGCCAGAGCTAAACAATTTAATATAAAAAAATGCCTTTTTTTGTTCATACAGTATTTATAAAAAAAAGTACATAGTGGTTAGTTTTACAACAATTTGCTTTTAGCCAGATATCTCATAAATCTATGAATGTAACAAATTAGATAAGAACAGTATAAATAAGAAGTTTTTGTAGTATTTACACTTATACAGAAACTAGCCCAAATGGTGTTCTAAGAAATTAAGTTTGCAGTTAAAGTGAAACTACTGATTCAGCATACTGATGACTTATTTTAATGCTTTTTAAAGTCTATTATTTTCTATACTAGTTTTGACTATAATTTTGCATAGAATTACTTATAAAGTATATTTCTGCATTTCACATCACAGTAGGAGCTTTTAGTATAACAGTACAAAAACAAAAACAAAACCCAAAAAACCCCCAAAATAACCCACTAGCTCAGAAAAGGTCAGATCTTCCCAAATCTAGTTTTTCTTCATATCTGGCTTCTTACTTTTGGGCACAAGGAATACATTGCCGTCTCTTGTCTGCTGCAGGGAGTACTCACTAGGAGAGTAAGGTTTTCCATCTTCATCACGGAGCATGCTGAACACTTCGAGATACAAGGTGCTGAGTTGTTTTTTCAGTTGATGGAGGCTTTTGTCATTCTCCCCTTTTTCTTTGAGCAATTTTTCTTTTTCGTCTTTTAAATGATCCAAATCTTGTTCCAGTTCCACTATATTTTCCAGTTTTCTTTTTCTACAATTCTGAGCAGCCACTTTATTCTTACCCCTCCTGCGTATATCTCGAATTAATGCCAACTGAGCCTCACTGAATTGCTCCTTGGACATCATTTCATTGAAGTCATCAACAGGGAGGTTAATGATTTTTTCAACAGGGAATGGGATATGGAGAGCTTTTGCCCTTAGCTCATCTCTTGTGAGATGAGCCTCTAAGCGGCTCGAATGTTTGTCTTTTGTGAATGGCGTTTTCCGATGACCAGGGCTTACAGGCAATTCCTTCTTTGGCGTGTTTTCGCACTGGGCATCACGTGCAGGAGCGCTGTGCCCTGGAGATGGTGACAGGGGTTGGGCTGTATCTCCAGCAGACGGTACTGGCTGTGTTTTAGGACCATTCTGTTTAACACTTCCAGGAGCACTATCTATCTCTTCCATTTCCGAATCACTGAAGCCAAGTGGTGTGTCTCCATAGACAGAAGATTCCACTGAGTGTTCTGGTGATGCCATGCCAGGACTTGTGTTGAGTGAAATGCCAGAGTCAGAATCATTGAATTCTGTGCTTTCAGGCTGGTTCTGATTAAAGGCTTTACAGAGTGATAGATCAGAAACATCAATTGGCCCATTAAGAAGTTCAGAGAGTGACTGGCTTAACGTAGCAGAGGAGGGCACACTGTTGCTACTACTGGGTTCTGCTATGAAAGCAGAATAAAATTCATCACCAAAATCTGTGTTTATTGTGGCATCTGAATTTAATGAGTTCACGGTCAACTGGCTGGAATCTTCTGTGGAGAGGATGCTGCTGAAGGAATCCTCGAAAGCACTGAGAAAATGTGGACTACAGTTACCTACTTCTTTTTCCAGGGAGGGCACTGATGAGTAGAAATGGTAACTGTTGTCGATTTCTGTCATTTTGGTTTCTGGACTTGGAACCGTGCTAGTCTCAACCAGTTTGTCATTTTGAATATTTAGACACTGTGGAAAAGAAATTTTTACTTAATGTAAATCAGGTTAAATATTTTAATAGCTGATAATCTATATCTCATGGCAAATATTTATTATTTATTTACTTTTTAAGGATTTTATTCTTAAGTCCTCTCTAACCCCAGAATTGGGCTTGAGCGCACAACCCCATGATCCAAGATTCACAAGCTCCAGTGATGAGCCATCTAGGTGCCCCTGATGGCAAATATTTTTAATAGCGGATAATCTGCATCTGATGGTAAACTCTCTCCCCACCCCCATTTTTTCCAGGCTCTTCTGTAATTCAGATAATTCCCATTTCTGACATATTTATGTCTAAGCATACGTATTATTTTCAAAGTTCCTAGATCAGTCTTCTGGCCTACAAATTTCAGATCTTTCCTCAAGATATCCAGTCCACTTAATAAAAGCACATGGAAGTGAGCACAGACAGCCCTCATGACTAAATTTATTTAAGTAACCTCCACACCCAGCGTGGGGCTCAGACTCCCAACCCGCAAAAGAGTCACATGCTCCACCAACTGGGCGGCCCTCTCACAACGGATTTAAAAGCCCCCTCCAATCCTTCCACTAAGTCGGTGACATGTAAATAACTGCAGTAATTAGTTTAAAGGCACTGAATATGAGAGTGTCCTTGGCATTTACAGATAGTAGATCTTAGTTACCTGCAATTCTGGAATGGATAATAGCTCCTCCCAAACTTGCTCAATGTCCTGCTGCATATTGTCTAGATCAGCAATGACTGACTGAACGAGGAGAGTCTGGGATGACTGAGCCTGATTAGGAGCAACGAAGACTGGAGTCTCCATTTGGCTGGGAATATCAGGAACAAGTGACTGAAACGCAGCTGAAGAAACCTGAAATTGATCAAGCGTGTATCTACATGAGTCTGCAGGCAACACTGAAGAAGAACACTCCCAGGCCCCATCACAACACCTTACACTGGACCTGGCTAACAGTTCTGTACTTCTCTAGTTAGAACCACTTGTGACCCGTTTCTACATAACGAAAACACGTCTTTTCTCCCCTGCCCAACTGAATCCAGATGGACTCATTTACTAGTTTAACTGTTTTATGCTATGCATTTGAAGGTAAATTTCAAAATAAGTAACAATCTTGAAGTTTTAATTTGTATTTCTTGGTAAAAATAACTAGTATAGGGCTTCAATCACACACACACTATTTAAACTATTAACTGAGCAAGTCTTGGTTTATTACCCGGTTTGCTTTTCACTCATCAAAATTTATTTCTAAGTACTTATAACCAATGGATTATTTGTTTCCATTGTTATGCAGATCCATGCTTCTGGATATGCAGGGGTAAGTGGTTTTGGTTTGGTATTGTGTAGGGTTTTGGGGTTTTTTGCCTTTTTTTTTTTTTAATTGTGAAATTAACTGTAGGCTAAGGTTTCTTCGACAAAATTTCCTAAAAATTTTTTTTAAATGGAGACACACTTATAGGACATACTAAATATAGTTGGGGAGCTTCAGTGTTAGCCAAATGCTATACCTCATTGTCATCGACAAACGGGAATGTCTCTGCCAAAAGCTGCATGCAGTCATCAAAGTACAAAGCGTCTGGTTTGGGAATGTCGGCAACCTAGATAAAAGGGAAGGACATTAAAGAAAAAGATTGCTCAGTGTCAGACAATGTTTATAATATAGTTAACCAAACGCTTATCTTCTTTCAGAAATCAGTTTAGAGCACAGAATCAAACCAACAAGACCATCTGGGTTCCAATCTTGGCTTCCCCAATTTCTTGAGTGCTCTGAGCTTCAACTGCTCATCTATAAACAAAACACTAGCAATCTGTACTACTAGTTTTACTGCTGCTAGATCCTCACGTTCTGTTCCCCCAGCTTCCAAAGCGCTGTCAATGTAACATACGCCCTCGCACTCCTTACAACTCTGTGAGGACAGTCAGGTGTTGAACTCATCAGGAGGCTGAGGTTGGGAAGCTGACTTGATTTGGTCATGAAGACAGAAAAAAGGCAAAGCTGGAATGCAAATCCAGATGTTTTAACTCTTGGGCTAGTATCTCTTCCTTAAACCCTGACACCTTCCCAAGAACTGAGTTTTTTGTACCTGGGAGTAGTTGGCAGAGCTGCTGGTTTCTGATGGGATGTGTTGGGCTGGCTGAATTGGGAGGAATTCACCTGTTTCTTCATCTAGTTGTAACTGAGCAAAAAAGGCTTTCTCTTGCTCCTTTTGGAGTTGTTCTTGTCTTTCCTTTTCAAGTTTTTTCTGTTTTTCCAGCTCATGCTCCTTCCGTCGTTGACTAAAGTCAAATACTTCTCGACTTACCCCAAGATCTATATCTTGCCTCCAAAGTATGTCAATCAAATCCATGTCCTGTGTTTAAAAAAAAAAAAAGGAAAGAGACCATGGTTAAGATGGTTTTTAAAATGGCAGGTAATCTACATTACGCCACTGTTGATGGTTGGGGGTAGTGAGATAACCATCCGAATGGGAACACAGATCCAGTGTTCTGGAAGGGCACAGTTAATTCCATTCAATGAATCTATTCATTAAAAGAAACAAAAACCTACAAACACAGCCATCCATTCTAACCACTTAATTACTTGGATTATTAATGACTGCATGATGGCAGAGGTCACTGAAGAGCAAAGTAACATGCTGCACATCAAAGTTCTTGAATTAAAAAGAAATCCCACACTTGTTTAATGGGATACAGAAATTACAGCAAGGACTCCAAGCCACTGGTTTCTTATGAGAAATGGAATCTGGAAAACATGATCAAATATGTGGAATTTTTTCTAAACCTCAGCAAATACCCATTTTACAGCTGGGGGGAAGGTGGGGAACGGGACCCTTGTTAAATGTCAATCTAGTGGCTGTGAAATTTCACCTTCTTTTGGTATTTCCTACATGAACTTATTTTCCCCCATCATTTCTTGCTATTTTTGTCCCCATGACTCATTTATTAAAACAATTTCCTCTTGACGAGTTTAGCTCCTGAGGCGTGAACAAATTAGTAAAGAAAAGTCCTAGCTAATGGTGATCTTGTGACCCATGGGTGAAGCAAGAGGCTGCCCTGAGAAAGAGGTAGTGCTCACAAGTTTCGCTTCTGAGAAATCACAAGCAGCCCTCTTAAGAAAATAACACAAAATGAAAACCAAAAAAACATGGCTCCAGGGAAGGATGGAAGTTACTTAAAGTTTTAAGATACGGGGAGAATCTTACAATGAGGGATGGTTATTTTGATTTTTGTAACAAAGCTAGGCCTTTGTTCCACGTCTAGACTTTCCTAACCACGTGTTAAAAGCAGTTTTTCTGATTTATACCTTTCGTCTTGGGAAAGCCTACACACAGGTAGTAAATTTAAATCACTCTCCATTGAAGAAAGTCATCTATACTGAAAATAATATAATGAGATTGAGACCAGAAAAATCAAGACATGGGGGAAGGGAGTTGGGGCCCGAAGACAGGGTAGACACAGTGTGCACAACCAGCACCAACATTTTTGGTCCTGGTGATGGTGGGACGCACTGGGTTGCCCCGTGTGTCTAGACTCTACTGCTTTCCACCTCCAAGGACAAAAATAGCGTGGTTATTGCTTCACTGAGCAGTCAGGCTATTTTTACCCAACAGAGGAGGAGCAGGCCACCCAGCCTAAACGCCGCACAATGACATGGATAGCAGAAGCCATCGCTACAGGCTTGGTGGGAGAATCCTAAACACCACGAAACCCTGCTCCTGGGGTTTATCATCCTTCTAGCATTGAGCAGGGTTAAAAAGTGTCCCCCACACACGACAGGTACAGTTAGAACAGCTGTAGCTCTTCAGAACTACAGCCAACGTCTGTCAAAGGCTTTCTACATGCCTTTCTACGTTCAAAGGCATCATTTGAAATACTCTACACATAAACAAATCCACAAGACAACCATATGCAGACAACATTCTTACAGATGAAAATATCGAGGTTTAGAACAAAGGGAGACTGCTGGAAAGTGTACAGGGATATGTCCTGGGCAGCCCCAATCCTAGACTTGTGCTGTCTTAACCACAGGTTACACTAAAAAGTATAAAATCTGATCATTGACCAGTGGGCAGGATATAAAATCCATTGTCATACACACACACACACACACACACACACTTTGCTTTAATTTAACATCCTGCTGGTGTGAAAAAGTGGCCAGTTTACAGAAGGCTGGATTGAGCACATCCCCTCAAGTCATCTTCCTGGCCATGACAAGAACACAGCAACCACAGAGCATTTATTCATACGTGATTATCTCCTCAGGGAGCTCCCCACGAACAGTAAGCATGAAAATACTTTCCAGGTTAAAAATGATGGGTCTCCATTTTAATGGACATGTTTTATTCAAAGGTCCAAAGGCAGAGAGAAAGCTACTTAAAAATTCCGATCTGGTTAGGTCGTAGCTTCTCAATGAGTTCAGACCCAGCCGAGTATCCCATCCAGCTTGGAGAACTGGACTAACACACCAAGCTACTGAGGTCTTCAGACTATTCACATCCACTAAAAGCCAGCGCTGAAAATTAGAAGAATGCACGATCACACAGTCTCAGCTGAACTCCAATTCCTCTCAAAAAAACTGATGCGGACAGCGTGCTGAGCTCTTCAGAGCAACAGAAGAGAAACGTGCACACGTGTGCCTGCAGTGGGGGTCACTCTGGCTCATCCCTCCCTTACTTCCCCAGAATGCCCAGCCGGGGGCTTCTCCTTGTCAAGCGGTCTCAGGATCAAAAGGAACACCCAGTTTTGATTTGTTACCGAAAGAACTGAAAGGATACTGAAGCAGTTTATGCTGCAAATACCTGCTCACAAATCAGACTATTCCAGAGTATCCCCAAAACCTAGCTCTACGGGCTGAAAGAAAATTTCTACTGTAATTTACTCGAAAATTATTAGTGGTGGTCACACCAAGAGTTGATACAACTCTATTCCTTCCTTTCCTTCTTCAGATGAGCTGTCTTGAGTGGGTTCCAATGGTTTAGCTCCACGTTCATTACCTAATTGTTCTATCCCACCCCTATCCCGCAGATGTTGGTGGATCAAGTGAGACATGAAAGAAATTGCTCTATACATGTAAAGTCCATGTGAATGTTGCTGTGCACGCTGGCAGCGATGGTTCTAGTACTTGCTGTCATAGGATCAAGATCGAACTCGAGGCAAATGGATGATCATGAAGCTGTGGGCCTAAGTGTAGAAGGAGCCTGCGACAACCTTCAGCGACGAAGCTACTTGGTTCCTCCTCAGGGAGGGTTTGAAATGGACTCAGGGGCTTGTGCAACATGCATTGAAAACAAAAACACATAACACACATTTTTGTGTTTATTTTCACGTACACACCCACCCACACCCATTCAACTGTCGTTCGATTCCTGACAGGACTACCCTTCAATGCACAGCTTGACTGATTCAATTTTTAAACATTTCCCTAACATGCTCAGAAAAGGACACCTTGATGGATCTTTATCAGCACACAGGAAAAACAGATCACGAAGCATCACGTGGCCCAGCCCTTGAACATCCTGTTCTCGGATCTGAAACAACGCAGGGCCCGGGGAGGCAGAACGGCCCCTATGGCCCGAGCGTACGGTCTCCACGAGGAATGCCACCAAAAGAGGTTTCAAGTGACAACATCTACTTGTTCTTAATGCAGACTGGGCATCACAGTGGGCCCAAAACAGGTTTCAAAGTGTCCTCAGAAGGTTTTTCCTCTGTGTTTTAAAGTTTATTTTGATGTAGTGTTTATTGTTGCTATGAAAAGTCTCTAAAAGAAACCTTCTGCTTAAAAATAAAAGCAAGGGTAGTCTTAACCACTTCGAATTCCTTAAAGCAGATGTTCTGACCAAATTTAGAATGAAGCAACAATGGGTTTCCTGTCCTGGCCTTCACGTATTATCCTCTGTGTTACTCACATTTCCACATCATTTTGAAAAGAACACGCCTTTGGGGATTTGATATTGTTTGAAATCCTCAAAGCTCTATGTTGAAAATGAGAACTGTGTCCACCCAAGACTTGCCGCTGGGGAGCCCCATGGCCTCGGGACTGTTCTGTGCTACCCTCACGGGCAGGGAGCACTTCCTGCAAGGAGCCCCATGACTGGGCACATGACTTCTTCCACAAATGACCCATCGCGCCGACTCGTGCTGCATCTGAGAGGAAGGCGTCCGGGCGGAGCCCATCAACAAACAAGAACAGGACACTGGACAGTGGGGAAGGGAAATGCCTAAGGAAAAGCTAAAACTGCTCTAAGGCACATAAATCCCAGGCCCTGAGAAAGAAGAGCTTCTTATCCCCTCCCAAGCCCCTGAAGAGGAAGGCCACCATGCCAAATGGCAGCTCAGTAGAGTCTGGGGAAGGAGCGGAAAGCAGGGGGACAGTTCCCGCAGCATTCCAACAGGTATTCCTTAGGACTAGGGAAAGAGCTGGCTGTGAGCCTTCACGTGCCATATGGAGCCGCTCAGCAACTTGAATTTTTCTGTTGTTGTCCTTTAGTGATTCCTGAGTGTGTTGCAAATTATGCTGCTAGCTTGGCTTACACAAAAGATGACAATTTAATAAGAAACATAAATGTTTGACAATTCGCATTAAATCACCATCTGGTCCAAAGGAATTCTTCTATTTAAAATGTATATATCATCATTTGCCATCTGTGTAATCTATTACACGTTTTATGGGGAATCTGAAGTTGGATTATTAACTCATACCACTTCAAAACAAACATCTCTGTTCCAGGATAAAGGAAGGAGAAAGGCCTTGAACAAGTCAGCATTTTTCATACTCAGATGATCCAAAAAATTAGAAAAGGTAAGGCAAGATAGCACCATCTCCTCTTAAGAAATTCTGTAATCTGAGGCTCTGGGAAAATATCTGAAATGAAATATAAAATGGCTTCTATAATATATTCACACATGTAAATGAGACTTGCACCTCCCAACCCACTGCCCTCCCCTCCCTCTCCCATCCTTTATTTTGTCTTGAGGATGGGAAGGCAGTGGGAAGTTTGCTTCTAAAAATTTAACCAATCAACTTAAAAAATTAACTCCACAGAGTACTAACCTTGTGAACAGAAAAAGAAAACTCCTCACTTTCTATTTTACTGCATAAGCATGAAACCATGTCTCCAGCTACTCCTAAAAATCATGTATTTCCACTAAGAAAGTAATAAATGAGGCTTTTAAAGTCTATTCTCCTTGAAATCTCTCCTTCATCCAAATATTAATTACTGGCATTCAGAGTCCAAGGTATTTCTCAGTAATTTTTTCCCCATCCGTGTCAATCTTTAGATTATGCCCCGGTGGTTATATTATTCACCTGAAAAAGAAATCTGGGTTAATGTTTTTTTGACAGAAGATGCTCAAATATTTTTTATCAAAACCAGATGGAACATGAGTCCTAGCCTGCCGTCCGACATGAAGAGCCAAGTGGGCTACAACACAACCAAGGGCCTGCTTGAATTCTGAAGAAATGATAAAACAACAAATCTCTCCTTGACTCACAGAGTCCTTAATAAATCAAGTAAAATGATAGGGGCACCTGGGTGGCTCAATCGTCAGGCATCTGCCTTTGGCTCAGGTCATGATCCCAGGGTCCTGGGACCGAGCCCCACATCAGGCTCCCTGCTCAGCGGGGAGCCTGCTTCTTTCTCCCTCTGTCTCCCGCTCCCCCTGCTTGTGCTCGCTCTCACAAATAATTAAATTAATTTTTTAAAAAAGGCAGAAGATACACAACACAATGCCAATTGTTTTTTCAGTGAGCATTCTAGAGAAGGCAGATGACAGGTTATTCTTGCACTGTTGGTTCTACCGGACTGATGGATTAACGTTTAAATATATTTGCTACAGTAACTGAAGTAGGTAAGAGTCACAAAGTGTGTGTGTGTGTGTGCACGCGTATGTATACTCTTACGTAAAACCACAGAATGTTAGGTGTAGAAGGGGCCTTTCAGCCGTCTAGGCCAAGTACAGATGTCACTGAGTTAACTTCTGTGTAACTACAGCTCCATTTTTAAAAATAACTGGCCTAACAAAGTTCTATGTCTGGAGAGGCTCCTAGTAAGTAGTAATAGTTACCACTAGTCCAAGTTTTCCTTCTAGAGAAATCTTACGGAAGATTATTTCCCCAATCTTCAACAATCAGCGATTTTTTTATTTTTTATAAACATATAATGTATTTTTATCCCCAGGGTACATGTCTGTGAATCACCAGGTTTACACACTTCACAGCACTAACCATAGCACATACACTCCCCAATGTCCATTACCTCACCCCCCTTTCCCGACCCCCCTCCCCCCAGCACCCCTCAGTTTGTTTTGTGAGATTAAGAGTCACTTAAGGTTTGTCTCCCTCCCGATCCCATCATTTCTTTTCTTCTTTTCCTACCCCCCCAGCCCCCCATGAACAACCAGCGATTTCTAACAATAAAAATTCTTGCACATATACCAAGAGATGAATTATTCGACAAGTTAAAACCCAAGATCACGAGTTTGCTCTTCCCTGAGGACTAGAACCATCCTTCCCACCTTTCTGTCTCGCAACTAGAAAACGGTCCAGTTTCCTGAGTCTGGCGTGTTACTACGCACATTTTCATGGGTTGCTTCCTGTTCACAAACAAGTTTCTCAGCAATGACTCAGTCTAAGAAATATGATCCAGCCGGTTTACTGGAACTCTCACCCATTATGCTTGTCTGCAAGCTGCAAACACAATACAAAGATAAAGCAAAACTGGACAGTGAACAGAATAGGAACTTGGACTGCTGGTTTGCTCAGGAGGCATGTACGTGTTTAGCCAAAAAGAAGTCAGAAAGGACACTGCATTTCCAAAAGGGTCGGTGAGCCCACCTGCTGCAAAAAGTGCACAGATCCAACTCTTCCACGAGAAGTTTCACACCTGTGTCCCAACAGACTTCTTCCTGGGTATTTGGGTGGATGCGGCTGCCAGGCCTGGGAGGGCTTCTGGGACGGCTTACCCTGAGTTTGCCAGGAGAATGGCTTGGTTTGATAAGCAAACTTGATGATACATTTTTCTAATCTCTTTTGCATTTTTTTAACAAGCCACATACACACATTCAGTTCTGGACGCTGTCCTCCATACATGAGAGGAACTCTTTGAGTAGGTCCTCCATCACTATTTGAATGATTCTACTGGGGGGACACCTGGGTGGCTCAGTTGGTTAAGCGGCTGGCTGTCTTCCACTCAGGTCAAGATCCCAGGGTCCTGGGACCGAGTCCTGCATCTGCTTCTCCCTCTGCCTGCTGTTCCGCCTGCTTATGCTTTCTCTTCCCCTCTCTCTAACCAATAAAAAGAATCTTTAAAAACAACAACAACAACTATTGGGAAAAACACACCACACACACACACACACACACACACACACACACAGTGCCCCAGAAGAACCTTCAGAAGCACTGGATCTAAACCCTCAACCTACCTTACTGAAATTCACCAGGTATGAACACACCACATGGCTCACCCATCCACGATGAGGTCCAACAGAGCTGCCTGCCCATCCTGGTGTGCCTTCCTCCTACAGGGTGGCTGCCAGGAGGGAGAGCAGTGCTCCAGCACAACTCAACGGCTGGGCTCTTTACAGCCACTTCTGCTACTTCTAAATACCCTATGTGATCCTTCACCCTCTTTGGGTCCTGCATTTTTCTTTTTCTTTTTTTTTTTTTTTTTAAGATTTTACTTACTCATTTGTCAGAGAGAGAGAGTGTGAGAGAGAGAGAGAGAGAGGCTCCCTGCTGAGCAGGGAGCCTGATGGGGGCTCGATCCCAGGACCCTGGATCAAGACCTAAGCTGAAGGCAGATGCTTAACCATCCAAGCCACCCAGGCGCCCGAGGGTCATGCATTTGTAAAAAGAAAATTATTTATTTCAAACTTAAAGCTCCTTTTCAGATTTAACTGCCTACCATTAGCTTTAAGAAGTAAGAATCAGGGACGCCTGGGTGGCTCAGTTGGTTAAGCGGCTGCCCTCAGCTCAGGTCATGATCCCAGCGTCCTGGGATCGAGTCCCACATCGGGCTCCTTGCTTGGCAGGGAGCCTGCTTCTCCCTCTGCCTCTGCCTGCCACTCTGTCTGCCTGTGCTCGTGCGCTCTCTCTCTCCCTCTCTCTCTGACAAATAAATAAATTAAAAAAAAAAAAAAAGAAAGAAAGAAGAATCAGGGGAGTCACCCAGGCTTGGAGGCTGAGTAAGCACTATGTGGTAGGTGACCACCACTAGCCAGAGACCTTGTTTGCCAGGGCGGGGGTGTGTGCTGAATATTAAATACAGACACAGTAAATGTGGTAATACATAGAAACTACCTAAAACACTAAGTTGGGGTTTTGTTTTGTTTTGTTTTGTTTTTACTGTAGATTTGTTAAAATACATTCTAAGGGGTCTGGTTTTTAGCTTTTTTTTTAGTATGCTGTCTTCTGAGTATGAAGTTATTTCCTGAAATAATGAGCCGCTGATGGCTAAAACCTCGTTTTACTGGGATGGTGGTAGCTATAATATGGCGGGTGGGTCAAGAGCAACAAGACTCATGCCTGTAACTACCGTACACAGATCATCACTCCGCCTCCCCATCTAACATGTGTGTGTAGAGTACTTCTCAGACGCCAGCAACTGTGCAAGGTGCCCGGGGGACAGTAAATAAAGACAGTCTCTGATCTTAGTTCAGACACGCAGAGCCGCACACAGGAGCCAAGGCAGCACGAAGGTAAGTATCACTAAGCCACACAGACAGACCTCACCGAGGTCACAACCAACAGAGTCACAACTGTGTGAACATGAACGTCCCACTCGATAAAGGGTTATGCCTGGTCTGCAAAGGTCTACTCCAAGTGAACATTTGAAAACAAAGGAGGTAATGGAGGTGGAGAGAACAGAGAAGGATGAACACGTCAGCACGCCACTCGCTTTAGGCATTCCTGGTCTCCTCTCTTGGTGGCGGTAGTGTGTCCCCCCCATCTCCCCACAGGGGCGCAGCTTCTCCAGCACAAGGACAACTCTCCGGCGCAGAGACTTCCTCCCCACACGCGGACTTCTCCATCAGCGTGACTCGCGTCAGCTGAGCTGGGCATTACTGCTCATGTCACACGGTCACGGAACGCTGCAACTGGAAGGGACCACCGGGCTCACACAGACGCCCCGCTCATTTTTCAAACAGGGAAACAGGCCCGAGGATGAAATGACTTGCCCCAAGGTCAGAGGGCAAGGATTCCCAAACTACCAACTTCTCTACTCTGCAACTCTTCCAAGTTATTTGGCAGAGGGGAAGAGATACATTGACACATTTTTGCTCCATCTTAATTTTAAATGAATCTCTTTTGCTCTAAATTGCCAGCCTGTGGGCTCATATTACAGCTGGCCTTTGCCAAGCACTCATGGGCTATTCCCAGGCAAGATCTCATTCCGGCCTCCCCACAGTGCCCCAGGGAGCTGGTTTATCTTCAGTTAGGGATGAACACACTTGCACTTTGGGCACCAAGGAACCCTGCCCCAAATCAAACGTCTGGCAAGCGGCAGAGCCAGGACTCCAACTCAGAACAGACTCTGGGCCTGCCCGGCTCTTCCCAAGCCGTGGGGCCGCTCCCTGGCATTCACACCCCAACAGGACAAGGTCTGGAAACTGCTTTAGCCCCAGTGCCCCCTCCCCAGGCAGGTCAGGAAGACTTGGAAGCTGTCCCTCTTTACACTCGGACCTGCTGCCCTGATGACTGCTGGCAAATCAGGTCGACTTAGCTGTACCAGGAGACATCCACATTTCAGTCTACCTTCCCATAAAGACAGTAGTTACCCCATACTTCCTTATGTCTTCTCTGGGCTCTCTTACAATGGTCTGACTCAACTGTGAACGACTTTAGGGCATGACAATGTCTTTTTAAAATAGATAACACACGTGTATGTGGTACAGAATTTAAAAGATGCAAAAGCAATCACCTAGTTACCTTCCCCAAGGCAATAGCTGGCATCAATTTTTTGTGTTTTCTTAGGAAGATAGTCTATTAAATACACACAAATAGCGTATTATCATTGTGCTCCCCACTTTCTTTTTTTTTTTTTTAAGATTTTATTTATTTATTTGTCAAAGAGAGAGAGGGCGAGCACAGGCAGACAGAGTGGCAAGCAGAGGCAGAGGGAGAAGCAGGCTCCCTGCCGAGCAAGGAGCCCGATGTGGGACTTGGTCCCAGGACGCTGGGATCATGATCTGAGCCGAAGGCAGCCGCTCAACCAACTGAGCCACCCAGGCGTCCCTGCTCCCCACTTTCTAATGTATTTTGGAGACAGTTCTAAATCAGGGCATAGAGATGTTCTAGTATTATTATTTTTTAAGATTTTATTTTTCACTGATGAAGCCAGCCAGACTCCTGGTTCCATTATTTTTAATGGCTGAGCAGTATTTCAGCATAAAGAGGCACTAGAATAATGTATTATTTCATAACATAACCATTTCATTAGTCCCTCATTGGGTTTTTAAGTGATTTTTGGATCTTTTACTACGACAAATAACACTATAACGAATACCCTTGTACAGAAGTCATTCCGTAAAAGTGTGTGAAGACATCTATGGAGCACAGAATTATCAGTGGAACCGCTGGGTCAAACAATACAGCTGGCCCTTGAACGTGGAAGTCAGTGGCACCAACCTCCCCACGGTCAAAAACCCATGTGTCACTTTTGACCAGAAGCCTCACCAGTAACAAACAGTAGATTAACACAGGTTTTGTATGTTCTATGCATTATATATTATATTCTTACAATAAAGTAAGCTAGAGAAAAGAAAAACGTTATTAAGAAAAATCAGAAGAAGGAGAAAATACATGTAGCCAAAAACATCTGTGTATAAGTGGACCTGGCCAGCACAGCTCAAACCTGTGTTGTTCAAGGGCTAACTGCACGGGCACCTGTCACGAGGTTAGATACTGCCGGACATGTCACTCTGCGCAGCGGCTGTGCCTTTTACATTCCCCCCAACACCGTGTGGGATGCCCATCTCCCAGTCACGTGTCCCGCATACCCTTCATCATACTGGCACGTGGGGCCCACACGATAAACGCGTGTTAACTGTACAAGGTCTCCTATGTTAACTCCAGAACCATTTCAAAACCAGCCCCTCCTTCTACCTTTTAATAATGAAATTAAGGCTAACAGTGAGATAAACATCACAGTCAGCTGGCCAGCAAGCAGATCTTCTCTAAGCACCAGTCTAGGTCCAGCCTTGCTCCTGCCAACTTAATCTTGGTTGTTGCTTTGGAGCTAGCGGAACATTTGTAGGAGCAAGAGATGGAGGCAGCGGTACACACAGGTAAGGCAGAGGCTGGGCAAGGCCTCAACAGCGGAAATACCACAGCAGGTCAGGCAGAACCAGAAACCTCTGCCTTTCTCACAGACAAGGCAAATGTCAAAGAAAAAAAGCAAGTCCAGCCTAGTTGCCCCTCTCCCAAGTTCTTAAAGACCAGAAGAAAGCGTTCTTTCTCAGAATGAATCTCTCAGGAACAGAGGTTTCTTGGTCATTAAATTACATTTAGAGTGCGCACAGACTAAGGACGGCTGACCGTGATCTTGGGAGACCACAGTCCAAACCCCAGGTTTATAAATGAGGTTCCTGAGTCCATGAGAGGCTACATGAGTAACTGTCCCTAGGTCTCATATGATGAAGCAGAACCAAGGAGGGGTCATATGGTCAACCTAACACAAATTAGACTTTAAGGGGGACTTTCTACTGCAACATCTATTACTTAGGACACAAGAAATATTGGGAATTACTCTGAAAACAGACCTTCACAAAACTGTTGTGTGGCACTGACCCCTGCAGCCAAATTGATGGCCTATAAAACCCTGTTATTTGACCAATGTCTAACATGCATTTTTCTGTGCAGGACTTTCCTTCCGCCACTCCCAAGCTCTAAACAGCTTCCTGAAGACTGGCCCTGCTCAACACAACAGAATCAGCCGCTTCAGGCAGATCGTCTCTGCTACCACAACAAAAGCAACTCAGGATCAACGTGGACAGCAGGGACAGCGTCCCAAATCCCCAAATCCCAGAGATAAGGCCATGTACCCACTAAATGCACATTCCAAACTTGACAGAATCATCAAGGGTTCACTGAGAACAAGTGTAGTCCAAGAGTTAGTTCTACACTGTGTAGAAGAAAGAAAGCCATTGGAGACAGCAGCCCATAACACAGTGCTTTAAGATCAGAAAACTCTTTCACATTCTTTTTTTTTTTTTTAAGTCAAAGAGGGAGAGAGTGAGCGAGCACATGTGCACACCAGCGTGGGGCAGAGGGGTAGGGAAAGGGAAACGGAGAATCTTAAGCAGACTCTATGCCCAGGGCAGAGCCCACCTCGGGGCTCTCGATCTCACAGTCCTGAGATCATGACCAGAGCAGAAATCAAGAGTCAGAGAGACTCCCCAACTGAGCCTCCCAGGCACCCCTCACGTGCACTCTTATGTGGTTTAATCCTCACGCTACTGTGTGTGAAGATCAGTGGGATGAAGAAACTGAGGTTGAGAAGGGCTACATGTCAAAGGCTGCATACTTGTCACCTGCATTTTAGGCAGAAGCAGCCTCCTCTAATCTGATGGACATACTCATAAGTCAAATCACCACCTGGTAAATCATAATGCCTTCCTTTCTTCTTCCACGCCTCAAAACACAAATAAAATTCAGGTTTGCTCTAAGGATGTTCCTTGTAGTTTGTGGTGGCTTCTTTCTTTCAATCAGTTTTGCTACCCTTGTAAAACAATACCATAAAACAGGCCTAGACTTTTACCAAATGGCCTAAGACAACCTACCTAAAGAATAAACACGTGAAGTCAAGCTCTTAGCCTTTTTCTCAAGGACAAAAACTGTGGTCTGGTTTAAAATCCTCTGGCTTTGGGAACAGGACTTCTTAAAGTATGAAAGCCAGATGTGTGGAGGTTCCCAAAGTAAATGTTCACACAAAGCATGGGAATTATTTTTACCTTATTACTATTCCCCCATGACTATCATTATACAGCCCAACAAAAACACATGTCAAACCCGGAATCGACCATCCTGTCCACTGGTAGGCAAAGCAAAAAAACTATTTTTCCTTACTATTGAAAATAATTTCTTCTGAAAGGCCTTTTCTTCAGTCTGGAGCTGGGGAAGTTTAAGTTCTTTGCAGCCCTTCCCAAGGCCAACCAAACCACAGACCCAAGAACACCGGTTTCCAGTCCCCATCTAGTCTTGCCATTTAACCGTATGTTTTAGCCTCGGGTTCTTCCCCTGCCAAAGGACAAGGCTGGATTAGGTAACTCCTAAGATGCCTTCTTCTAAATACCTCTGACTGTATGATGCCCAAAATGTAAGTCTGAAATCTAATTTTGAATTTTAAGACAAGTTAATTTTAGCTACCTGTAATAGATGCTCTAAAGCAGTACTGTCCAACAGAAAAATAATGCAAGCCACCTGTATCATTTAAAAATTTTGGGGGCGCCTGGGTGGCGCAGTGGGTTAAGCCTCTGCCTTCAGCTCAGGTCATGATCTCAGGGTCCTGGGATCGAGCCCCGCATCGGGCTCTCTGCTCAGCAGGTAGTCTGCTTCTCCCTCTCTCTCTGCCTGCCTCTCTGCCTACTTGTGATCTGTCTCTGTCAAATAAATAAATAAAATCTTATTTAAAAAAATAAAAATTTTTAGTAGCCTTAGTGAAAAGACAAAAAAAAGTGAATTTAATTTTAACAATATATTTAAACCAATAAATAAAAAAATCATTTTAACACATAACCAAAAGTTTAAAATTATCAATGAGTTATCAGAAGTGGTGTACACACTCAATATCCACTACAACAAATCTCATGGTCATGGTCACATCAAGTGTAGTGTACTCCCAGAATAAAATTAACAAAAAATCTTAACACCGTTTCTGTTTTTGAAAATTTTTTTTAGTTTTTAAGTTTAAATTAAAATACACTGAAATTAAAAATTCAGTTGCATTAGTCCCATTTCAAGGGCTAAGAAGTGACAAGTTGGTTAAGGATGGGGCACAGCTCAGAGGCAGCTTACTAAGTCAGCCCTCCACACTCCTTTGGGGGAAATTCTAGTGAGCCAAACTCTTCTGTTTTGCAAATTTCTTCCTGAGGATACAATGGGAGCATTAAGTCTTCCAAACTTCACTAGGTAGTATTTATGCCCCTAGCAATTATTTGTAAAAAGCTACTACAGTGACCTGCAAGTGCGAGTGTGACTCTGAAGGCCTAACGGGGCTCTTAATGACTGACCTTAACGGTCCCTCAGCACTTCTTGAGTCCAGATGCCACACATCACCAAACTATCGCAAAGGTCATCGGAAGGATGGGGGAGAAACAGGGGGCTTAGGTGATGGGAAAGCACTATCTGTTCCAACTAAGGATATGAATTAAGCTGAGCTGGGAAACTATTTCAGCTAGTTTCAGATGCATACATTTGAGGACGCACAATACCCACTGTTGTTGCCAACCGCCAGGCAGCAATCTGGACCTCTTACAGAAAAACTGTAATTAGTGTACATATCCTATTTCATGCTCTTAAGATCTGTACAGAAATCTTTTATTTTCCTTAATGTAAATCTTTTCAATTAACTTGTCAAATGAATATGTAAGGACAAGGGTTACCTGGTGAGCCTTCACATTAAGATCTGAGAATGAAAGATTACTGTGCCATAGGATTTCAAATCCAGATAAAGAGAGGTATGACACAATCGAAATAATACTAATGATGATGCCTACCATTTACTGTGCACTTTCCATGTGCTCAACATTTTTGCAAGTACTTGTGTCTATTATTTCATTTACTCACACCAAGCTGCAAGGTCAGTAGTATAATAATCATTCCCTTTTGAAGCAAGAAAACTGAAGCATGAAGACCCCCATCTCCTAGATGACAATGAGATCCAACCCAGGTGCATGTCACAGAAGCACTCAAGTAACGGCTTTACTTCAGAATAAGCTAGGCTTCTGCAGTTAACTAGCTGCAGAGAGTAGCTTGGACTTGGCCACTTAGCCTCACTGTGCCACCCCTATCAGGAATAACTGGGACACTAAGACTAGCCTCACAGAATTGTTTTCTATAGGAGAAAAAAAAGTATGTAATGCCCCTTAAAAATATAAAGGACAACCAGGGCTGAGTTATTAAAACTGTTAATAAGTTCAACTCCTGTTGCAATGTCAAATGAACACGAGAAGCCTCTAATTTTTAGGCTTCAGGGTCTAACTACTACATAAAAAATAGAAGGTGAGGTCATAATTTATTTACGTACAGACATCTGCATGGCAACATCAAAGGGTAGTGAGTATAAGATGGTTTCAGCTGTGTCATCTCCTCTCAAGGGTTTTCTAGAAGGTCTTCTTTCCCTTTACCATTCTACTCATTTTTAAAGGCCAGTTACTCAGGGGTAGCTATTACAAAAGCAACATTTCAGTCCTGAAAGGCTAAAAGAAGGGCTAGGATTGGGAAGAGGACAAGGTTGCAGGATCAGCTCAGTTCATGTTTGGATGTGGCCTTGTACTAATACACTTCTATTCCCCAAACTCTTTTTTTAATTTATTTATTTGTCAGAGACAGACGGAGAGAGAGCGAGCAAGCACAGGCAGACAGAATGACAGGCAGAGGCAGAGGGAGAAGCAGGCTCCCCGCCGAGCAAGGAGCCCGATGAGGGACTCGATCCCAGGACCCTGGGATCATGACCTGAGCCGAAGGCAGCCGCTTAGCCAACTGAGCCACCCAGGCGTCCCTCCCCAAACTCTTTCTGTTCGTTCAACTTGCCAGTGGATGCTGCTTCTTTTCCAGACCCAGAACCCCAGAGTAAGCAATTCTGCCACGAGTGAAGGAGTCTGTCTGAGAAGGAGTTCAGTGAGATGGCTTATCTATCCACATCACTACAGGGAATCTGGCAGAAAGGCTGCAGGGTCCCACAGGGGAGACCGGGGCAGCAGGTGGCCCTCTATGGTCCCAGGGCACATGTGAGGTCTTGCCAAGGACTGGTTTTCTGTCTCTGGAGACTTCAGTGCCCAAGATGAGGGACATGCACAGGGAAGACCACAGGAGAACGTTTACAGCAAAGAGCAAAAAAGGGCATGAAATGTTCCCAAGAAATCTTAGCCCCCCCACATCAAACATCCCTGACAAACAATCGTGGTAACAATAAGCAAACACAGCCACTGTTTGTTGAAGGTGTGCAAGGGGCTCGCTCTCGGGCTGGTTTTTTTCTGGCTTAACTGTAAGAGCGCCAGGGTCAGGGTCCTCTCCGTTCCACTGATGAGGAAACTGAAGCACATGCCGCTGGAATATCCCGCAGCTTAGCCTCTCGAGGCCTCGGTTCTCTGCCTGCAAGACAGGGATCATGTCCACCTCACAGGGCAGAATCAGGAGCGCACAGGAGGCGATCAGTGTGTTGAAGCACGAGCACCCTGGCCAGCACTGGGGAGAGCCCTAGAGACCGCAGCTGCCACCACTGGTATTGTTAGATGCCCCCCTCTGTTGGCTTGGGGCTCACAAGCAAAACACGCGGGGGAGGGCAAAAGGGAGGATATTGTCTGTTTTTCTTCTCTGGGGTGAATACTGCTCATCACTAGGCTTGGAAGCCAAGGATGAGACTGTAACAGCTGAATAAAGGCCGTAAGAGTGAATCAATCTTAGAGGAGGGCACGAAGAAACAAACTCCCTCTGTGCCACCTTGGAGAAGAAAACGAGTCATCCCTCCAGCAAAGCTGCAACTTCTGGCTCCTTGACCCTCCCCTCCCATCAGGGGAATGAATACAGTGGCAGATGCTTTCTCTTACAACAATGGAACAGCAGGGCGTGTGAGCTTGAGCGCAAGTGCTATCAGGATGGGCCCAAAGAGAAAGAGGACATCTCCCCTCCTTTGAAAAAGGGGCTGAACGCATTCTTCTTAAATGCCTAACAAAGGTGGCACAGATTCGAGTTACCAATACAGATCCTCAGTACACGTGCTGATGCCTAGTCAGCTAAGCCTCTCCCACACCTCTCTGCCCCCCCATCCTTCTCTCTGGCTCCAGCCCGTCCCTCTTCTGATTCATGGGCCATAATAACTTCCTGTCCACATCCAGCTCACGTGTCTTGCCCTTTTCAAAGCCTTCTGTGATTTTCAGCCCTGTACATAAAACTTGAAACACCACATGTGGGCACTGCAGGACTCTCTACAGTCAGCCCCAGATTAACCTTTTCTCCCCTAGTGACCCAATCGGTTGCCAGAGCCTAGCTCCTGCCTGCACCCTTCCTCAGGCTTCCAACAGAAGCGTGAGCCAAAGAAATCTGGCTGACTTAAAAAACAACAACAAAAACTAGTTAAAACGCTAGTTAAAACCTCCTCCAGGATGTCCCCTCTGAGCATCCCAGTTGGAAATGATATTTTCTCCTCTGTACTGTCACAGAGCTGTCACACGTCACCACGAGCTCGTATAAATACCAAGCTCCTGGGGGCAGGAACAGGCTCGCCCTCACTTTACTGAGCAACTACTACTATATGGACACTAGGCACCATGCCAGACACCAGAGTTATAAAAATGAATAAAAAACATTTTTTGTCCCTGCCCTAGAGAAAGTCATACCTTAAGCAGAGGGGACGCAGATGTAAAGTAATTTATGCTCATGGATATGAAACATGTACAATCTAGGTGTACAAAGAGCAAAGGGATTGATTGGGAGGAGGCTATTTGAAAAGCAAAAGTCCTTCAAGAAGAGACAACACATTTGCTGTATTATCTTGGTATTATCTTGCTGTATTATCTATTAATTTCATGCCCTGGAAGTTCCTAGGGTGTGTAAGTACCTAATAAATATTTGTGGAATGAGTAAGTATTCATTTAGCCTCAGGATTCAGTATTTTAACTGTATACCTAAGGCATCTGGGATCAAAGAATTCTAATTATTTAAATAATTAAAAAACAAAGTACCATGTTTGATATCAGTTATGACCCAACTACTAGTCACAGAAAAATTATTTAATTATTAAAATCACTTCATAGTTACCAATACTTCAAATTATTCCTTGGGTGCTCTACCAAAAACAATGTATCCCACCCTAAAAACTATAAACACCTCCCCCCTTCAAGTTAACAATATAATTGATTTTTTTGTGGGAATCAACAAGACGGTATCTTCAAATATCCACCAAAGAATCTTGCAACCCGAGTAACACATCAGTCAACATAAATGCTAAGTGCATGTTCTTAGAGGACAACAGTTGTGTCCCTCAGACTGACGGTCAAACAAAGCAACCACACTTGGCCCCCATATTCTAGACTTTTTTCAAAGCATCAATTTATTACCATAAGGTCTTAACCTCTTCAACTATTCTATACTCAGTACTCGGACTTCTTCACAAAGTCCCAGTAGAAATGGCAGTAAAGACCCAGAGAGATATGGTACATGACCTTTAACTTCATCTTGAAAATTTCAAACAATCTGTAGTTTATCTTGTGAGGACAGGTTCCTTGCAGCTGTAGGCCTGAGAAATGGTAACCATCAGCGGGGGGAGGATTAGGCCATCAAATGACAATGAACTCTGTGTTAAGTGAACTGGACCCGACACTCTACCGGAATAAATGAAATGTACTTGGCCTTCTGGTTTCTGGAGCTTTCATCACTTTCTCTATCACTCCCTTCTAGTTCGGAATAAAAGGTGTGAATACGCTGCCATCTGAGGAGATGGGGGGCTTCCCTACACAGAACAAGGGAAGGACGCAGGAGAGCCCCCTGATCCGCGGTTTCATTTTCCACCACTTTCAGTGACCTGCAGTCAACCAATGTCCAGAAGCAGATGATCCTCTCTTGATGTACTGTCACAGGGTCAACAGCAGCCACAGCAAGGCCTCCGTCATTCATTTCATCTCATTACGTGGGCATTTTATCATCTGACATCTTCACAAGAAGAGTGAGTATAGTATAATATTTTCAGAGACCACATTCGTAACTTTTATTACATTACATTGTTATAATTGTTCTATTTTATCATGCTGTTGTTAATCTCTTACTGTGCCTAAATAATAAGTTAAACTTTGTCCCGGGTATGTAGGTATAGGAAAATCATAGTATATATAGGGTTTAGCACTATCTTGGGTTCAGGCATCCACTGGGGGTCCTGGAACTTATCCCCACGGATAATAGGGGATTACTGTAATATCCTTAGCTTTCCTGCGAACAGTAACGTCCTAGCTTCAAACTAGCTCTAGAAGTTGGCGGATCACCGTGGTTCCAGTGAGGATGGGACGACCCCTGAGGAGCAACTGATCCTGGATGGGGATGAGGGACGGGTTTTCTAGTTGTCACAATGGTGCTGAATATCCTGGAATGCGGGACAGTCCTCCACCCCAAAGAGAAGTCCAGCCCCTGTGCCAGCAGCACTCACTCCTTCCGATAAACACTGAGCAAGATCCATGAGGTAGGGACACTGCCTTAATTCATCTTTGTAAAGGAGTCCCTCACTCTTGAGCACCTAACACAACACTCACAGTCATTAGACAAGAAAAGAAGAAATGGAAGGAAGGAGGAAAACAGGGAAGGGAGGACAGGGATTATGGGCATTCTAAATTCCTGTTCTGCCATCGTGAGGGACATGGCCCTGGACAAGTTACTTAACCTCTTTGAATAGGTTTCCTCGTCTTTAAAATGGAGGTAATGGCTCTTATCACCATAGATTTATTGTCAAGATCAAGTAAGAGAACATGCCCAAGACCTACTATAGTGCTAGCAGGTGTTCAGTGATCGTTAGCTTCTTTTCCTTTCCTTCCCTATGCAATTGCTAGCTGTCTCTATTCAGATGCCTTGTAACATCCAAAGGCTGACTCTTTTTCACAACACCAGAAGTGAGTTAGTGAGTTGGTAAAAGGTGAACTGCAAAGAAAGACTAACTGTCCTCCCCCCTTCCCCCACCCATTACCATCTTCACCAGCAATGCTGAAGAAAGGGAGAAGGATGAGCTCTCTAGGGGAGTCATTTCTATTCCCATCTCTCTGCGCAAGAAAAGGCTTTATTTATCAGGATCAATGAGAAAAGATGTGAGGTTCCCCAGCTCTCAAGATCCTTTCCCCCTTCTTCCTGAACTCCCCAAGTTCAGGACCCAGAGGCTGAAGTCCTTCAGCAACACCAGAAACAGCCCTAAGTGGAATCAATCCTGCCCTTTCATCCCAGGGACACCTCAAGGGGGAAGGGAGCACATGACCTACCAACAGTGGGGGCACCCTCCCAAACTGGGAACTCCTCGAGTGGAGACCGTGTCTGTCCTCCACAGGAATCTCTAAGATTACATTATGACTGAATTGCCCAGTGGTCACATATGTGCACTCAGCTAACTAGAAGGGGTACAGGAGGGGTGCTGGGGGGTGGGAGGGAGAGCCCTTCTCTCAGGGCTGCCAGCTCCTGATGTGGTGCCAACTTCTGGAGGCCAGTGGCCTCCTGAGGCTGCTCACCTCTGGGTTGTCTGTCCATCACCTACAGAATTAATTTCCTATATTAAATTCCCTGCTTGAAATATCATGTGGTTTCTGGTTTCCTAAACCGAACTCTGGACTCCTTAACCTCTCCAAGGAGTTTTCTCAAGAACAACCAAAACCTTTATTATCAGGGTCATTACAAGAACTAAAGGTTATGAGTGTAAACAGCACAAGTACGTACTCGAACATGCTCTCCCTTTCCTCACATGGAGAATCTAAGGGCAAGCTGCAAAGTAGTAAAGATTTAGGAGATCTTCAATTAAAACTTCCAGGTCCATCTGAAGCTTTCCTCAGGAAGAATCCAAAAGGTCTATATTCTCCCTGGGTTCATTAAAAGAAATCCCTTAAGCCAGTTTTCTTTTTCCTCCCAATCTCTCTCCCTTTCATGATAGAACCTTTCCCCCACGTCAAACAGAACCTGGAATTTTCCTTCACAAAGTCATCATCCTACTCTCGATCCACTGCCCCAAGGATTCTCCTGAACATGCAGCCCAGTAAAGAATTTTCCAGCACAGGGTGAGCCTCTGTCTCTGGAGGAGGGAAAAAAAAAAGCCTGAATTCACAGAATGGTTCTTATTCTTGGTCCTAATCTCAGCCTGGGAATCAGCAGAAAAACACACAGGCCAGGGCCCACGGCTAGCACAAAGTAAACCAGCCCAGTTCCTGTCCTTTGGGGCTGTTTTCTCAATGTATATTTTAATTATGTTTCATTGAGACTTACCAAGAACAAAAACAACTTCAAATATTGGCCATTTTTTTTTTCCTACTTCAATTAAAAAATACAGTTTTTGTTTTGGGTGGTTTTCATTACCAGGATTTTAACGTTAGTACCTTTTTTTCCCCCCCGTATCAAAAAAATTCAAGGCTCCTCAACACTCCGTAGACACAGCAGCAAGACTCCCCAGATCAATTCAATACTATAAAACAAAGCAGCAAAAAGGTCAAACCCCAAGCTCCTACAGAAGCAGCAGCATTCTCTAGGACACAGCATTCTCCAGTTCATTGTGTATCATTCCTGTGTTCCAATCTGTTCATAGAAAGCAACAAAACACCGCAATCCCTTCTCCCTGGATTCTAATCCCTCGGACTGGAGTAGGCTGGCTTCTACATGCGTGTGCCTTATTATTTTGTGCTGAGGCTGGAGCGGGCTGCCTGTTCCCACCCCGTCCGCCAGGCCACCCCGAACCACACCTTCAGGTCTCCCCAGTGGTACTCCTGTGCGGAACACTCGCAAGTGATACAGAAATTAGCCTCAGTTTCCCAAGACGTACGGCACAAAGCCATTCAGTAAGTACAACTGGCAGCCACTGAGGTCGGAATGTGAAGTAGACTGCACCAGGCAGAACACAGGGAGTCAAAAAAATGAATTGCTAAAAGCTGCCTTATAGATTTAAGGTTTTTGTTCTTTTTAAAATAGGATAATGAGGCCAAGGAATGCGGAGCAAAGAACTTCCTGGAATAAAGCAAAGTTTGTCGTGGCCTCCAGGCTCCCCAGCATGTACCCAAGCACACTGCCCTCACTGCTTTTTCTTTGCGAGTCCCAATCCCAGGTCACGTTCCCCACCAAACACAGGAAAATTCTGACCCACGTGGAGAAAACGTTTTGATAACAAAATTGCCACCCAAGTCAACTTCAAGAGCTTAAAGAGCTCAAGTTATATGTACTGAATTTCAAACATTTTGCCAGGCGTCTTAAAACAGTTCCCAGATTTAGATGTAACCTTAGGTTGTGAAGGTCAGTGATCAAATATAAAACCACTTCTTTTCATGGATTTAAGACAGACATCCGAATACCGTATCTTCGACGGGTGCCAAGACCTGAGCTCGGGGCTCTAGGGCACTGGTTCATAAACCTGACTGCATACTGGAATCCCTCTTCAGAAGCTTTAAAAACAAAAACGAAACAAAAACTTGCTGCCTGGGTCCCATCATCACAGACTTTCATTTAATGAGGGATATGGCCTGGATGTCACTAGACAACAAAATTTAAGAACCACTGCTGCAGGGAACAAAAAGTAATAGGTAAAGTAGAAACAACCCAAAAGCCCATCAACTGATGAGAAGATAAATTAAATGGGGGGTAACCACACAGTAGAATAGTACTTGGCAACAGAAAGAAATGAAGTCCTGTGCTACGCCATGGTCAGACTTTATAAACAACACATCAACTGAAAGAAGCCGATCACACAGAATGGTATGATTTCATTTATACGCTATATCCAGAATAGACAATTCCACTGAGACTGAGACGGCCGCATGGTTACCCGGGACTAAGGGAGCTGAAGGGAAATGGGGAGTTACTGCTAGTAAGTACGGGCTTTCTTTCTGGGGTAATGAGAATGTTCTAAGATTGACTGTGGTGATGGCTCCACAACTCTAAACACACTAAGTCACTGAATTTTTTATAATGGGTGGAATATACAGCATGGGAATTCTAGCTCAAAAAGCTGTTCTTAAAAAAAAAAGGACACAAATATAAATTCTATGCCCAGTTTTCAACGAACTTACAATCTAGGTGTACAGGGGGGAAAAAAAAAGATACACAGTCAAGACAAGATTCAGTGATTTTTAAAAGTGATTTAATAAAATTGCTAACAGAAAATAAGAAGTCTAAGTTCGGGCTTCAAAGCCAAAATGATTTGATGTTTTCTTTTCTTACACAATCATTCTTCTCTTACTTTAAAAAAAAAAAAA
>PISX010020250.1:0-36270 GCA_004024625.1 Mellivora capensis | reverse complement strand
TTTTCACCACATCTGTATCTTTGGGGTAAATACCCAGTAGCGCAATTGCAGGGTCATAGGGAAGCTCTATTTTTAACTTCTTGAGGAACCTCCACACTGTTCTCCAGAGTGGCTGCACCAACTTGCATTCCCACCAACAGTGTAAGAGGGTTCCCCTTTCTCCACATCCTCTCCAACACACGTTGTTTTCTGTCTTGCTAATTTTGGCCATTCTAACTGGTGTGAGGTGGTATCTCAATGTGGTTTTGATTTGAATCTCCCTGATGGCTAGTGATGATGAACATTTTTTCATGTGTCTGATAGCCATTTGTATGTCTTCATTGGAGAAGTGTCTGTTCATATCTTCTGCCCATTTTTTGATATGATTATCTGTTTTGTGATTGTTATCTGATCTTTCTTGATTTGTGGTTTGGTGTATATCATTAACTTTGGAATGTTTTCAGTTATTATTCCCTCAGATATTTCTACTCCTTCTTCTTTCTTCTCCTGGTATTCTAATTAAACCTATGTTATACCTTTGGATATTGTGCCATAGTTCTTGGATGTTCTGTCTCTGTTCTTAGAAATTTCTTTTTCTCTCTTTTTTTCAGTTTGAGAAGGTTCTGTTGACCTTCAGGCTCACTGATTCACTCCTTGACCATTTTGAGTCTATCAATGAGCTCTTGGAAGGCATTCTTCATTTGTTAACAGTGTTTTTGAATTTTAACATTTACTTTTTTGAGAGTTTTTAAGAGTTTCTATTCCTCCACTTTCATTACTGTCTACTTTTTCTATTAGAGCCTGTAGCATATTTAATCATAGTTATTTAAAATTTCTTGTCTGATAATTTCAACATCTCTGTCCTGAGTCTGGTTCTGATGATTGCTTGTCCTTTCAGACTGTGTTTTTTCTTGTCTTGCCTTGTTATTTTTTGTCAAAAGCCAAACATGGTGTATCCAGTAATGAGATTTAAGATAACTAGACATTTAGTGTGAGGTTTTATTTATCTTGGCCAAGAGTTGAGCTGTGTTTAATGTTTGCTTTAGCTGTAGGTGCTAGAAACTTCAAATTCCACTTGTGTTCTTGTGTCTATTGTCTTGTCTATTTGTGTCTATTGTCTCTTGACTTTAGGTTTCTGTGAGAAGTCCTCAGAGAGTTTGTGTCTTACAGAGGTTTGAGCTATAATTCACTATTATCATACTGAAGCCCTAGGAAGTTCTATCATGTTCCAAAGAAGAGCAAGAGTGGAGTGACTTCCCTTTAGGAAATACGACAATACTTCCTCTACTGTAAGAGGAGGAAAGTCAAAGAACATGGTAGTTTAGGTGAGGGTGCCTCAAGATGAGAGATTTGCCTTCTGCTGACTTCTGTTTTTTCAGTGAATTTTGAAGTGGGCCTCTCACACACTGAGACTGTGTGTGAAGATTGAACAAAATGAAGATATGAGATAGCCAATCAGATAAGGAGACAGCAACTTCGGTGGGAAAATATCTTAGATTTGACAGTGTTGACGAATTTAAGGTTTGGGCTTACGCATTTAAAATGCAGCCAGGTCAGTCTGGTTATGTGATTTCTTCCTCACTCCCACCACAAAGAGTACACCTGCTTGGGTGTGAGCTTGGATATTGAGATATTATGTGAATATTGTGTGGTGGATGTTCTTGTTCCATTGGTGTCAGAGTTTTGCCTGGAAATCTGCCATGGAAGGGGCATATTGAAGCAGTTGAGGGTATTTTCAAGGGTATGACTGAGTGGTTAAGGTGATGGGCTCACTGAGAGAAGGACGTGAAGGCAGAGTGAGGAGGAGTAGTAATGGAGGATAAAAAATTCGTGAGTTTCATGGACTGAAATGTCTTAATAAATTTGGAAAATGTGTGCAGTGAATGTATAGTAAGTGAACTAGAAAGAACTGGTAAGTGAGCTTGAATCTGAGGTGGCATGGCCACCTTTGATGATGGGGTTCAGTATGTGGCCATGTGAGTCAGTGGCGAGGTAGAGGGGTGGAGGAAAAGGGTTCAGGTGGGAAAATAAAAGGATGAAAGAACCAGCCTTCAAGAGAGGTCTTTGATGTTCAAGTCATTGAGATTGATGAAGGAGTGAAGGATGAAGAAAACCTCAAAGAACTGAAAGTGGGAGTCCTCAGGAGATGGAAAGGTTTCATGGAAGGGAGGCAGGAAACAGTAGTGAGGATGGATGGAAAGTGGCAGAGCTAGATGGTCTGAGCGTCACAAGAGCAGGAATTTATGTAGGAAGATGGGAGAGAAATTGTTTGAACAGCAATGGGGAATCAGGAGGATGCGCATCTTACTTTCTGGTTTGAGATATGTGGGATGAGAACAGCTGGGCTCCCAGAGAGGGGAGTGTTTTGGGAGGAAGCCAGGTTTCCATGAAGGTTACTGAAGGTCAAAATTCAGAGAGAAATTGAAAGGCCAGAGGAGGCATACTGTTAATAGAAGAAGAGTTCGAAAGGCAGGAAGAATAGATGGGGAAGTGGCAGGGTCTGGGGGTGTCCAGAGCAGTGTGGGGCTAAGAGCACTGGTGAGAAAGGATGCCTGGGAGGACCTGAACTTTCAGCAGTAATAGAACAGTGAGCCACATCATATGGCCAACCCATCCCGTTATGTGAAAAACATCCTGTTTCTCCCAGTTTAATTTCTTTAGGACTTTTGTTTAATATGAAGAATGCAAAAATATTTATCTTTATAAGCAGCATTTAATAAAAATTAGTTTGGTTAGGCTGTAAGGCAGCTCTGGCAACTTGAAGAGTCTTGTATTTATGTATGTTTAAGGTGGGGTTGGCATGGGGAAGTCAACTTCACCGATCCGCTAGGAAATGGAAGGCAGGAACCACACATCTGTTGACGACCTACTATATGGCAGTTGTACAATGTACCAGAAGTACTTACTGCTGAGTACTTTATATGTAGTATAGGGGTGCTAACTACTTTATATTTAAGTATATACTTGAATTTTATATGTATATATATATATATACATTTTGTATATTATATATATATATACTACATATTTACAAAATTTTGTTTTGTTTTGAATACTTTATATATGTCATGTCACTGGAGGCCACAATTGACAAGTTGGAAAGTATGCAGGTATTGGAGTTAGTCCTGGGTTTGGATTTTAGTTTCTTGGTTGACAAGCTACTTTACTTTTGGCAAGTTGCCTATGTTCTTGGGCCTCAGTTTTTTCATCGATAGACTGGAAATAGTAACAGCCTCCTGTTGGAGTCTCTGTGACACCTTCCCTGGGCAATTCTGAGAAGCAGACAAGGCTCTGAATGTCTGATACTGGTGATTGGTATTTATTCCATTTTGTAGATGAGGAAACCAAGGTTCAGAGAGACTAAGTAAGTATAGCGCTAAGTTGTTCATGATCACATGGTGTGGCCAGGATTGAGAGCTTGTTCTTTGACTCCAGGGACCCTTGCTTTTTTCAGCACAGAGAGTCTTTGCCCAAATAAAAGGGAAGCTGAAGGAGCTTCACCCCACATGGCTTCCCAGACAGTAGGTGGCGTGGCTGGGGTGGAGGGGTTAGGTGAAGGGAAGGCAGGCTCATGGAATCTAGATCAGTGGTTCCCAGACTCCAGTGGGCTTCCACATCACCTGGGGACTGTTCAACTTATAAATCTACAGAGGCTATCCTAGGCCTACCAGATTGGAATTTCTGGATCAGGGGACCCAGGGACATGTATCTTTAGAGTCAAGCCTAGGTGATTCTGTGGCTACTAGTCTGGTTCAAGTCCTGGACCAGCTTTTGGGTCCCACCGAATGCTAACTGATGTCCTGAAATGATCAAGTGATTATATCCCAGTAGAATCCTGGGTGCCTGGCATGGCCACCAAAATTGGCCCCTAGGACCTGAGCTCCAGCACCTTGGTTTGGGATTTTGGGTGTAGGACCTGAAGCTGATTCTTCCTCTTCCACTGAGCATCTGGACTTTGAGTTCGTCTATGTAGGAAATGTCACACTGGCAGACCTCTAACCAGAAAGAGTTATTTGTTCTTCAGAGCTGTTGTTCTGTCTTCTTCCCATGGAGGTTCCTGCCCACTCAGTCAGATTAGAGCTATATAAACAAGTTTGTACTACTGAGCTAGCACACATCTTGTAAATCTTTTTTCCTGAAGTGCTTAACATTGCTGATGTCAGAAAAAAAAAAATCCATTGGGTCTTAATGGGCTGAGGCAAACAATGTGAAGTTGATACAATATGGAGGAGAGGAAATAACATCAACAGAAATTCTTATTTGGCAGCACAAATATTCAGACTACATTACAGTCAGGCTTTGATTACCTCTCCTGCAAGATATTTCCCTAAATGGGGTTTTGCGAGCTAGACACAAAGAGGGGCAGGCATGACGTGTAAGGCTTTTAGCTGCATGTGACAACGATCTCAGTGGCATTGGAGGGTCACTGCAGTGGTCTGTCTCTCAGTTGTGAGTCAGGATCACCAGAGAAGCTTGTTAAACAGCTGATGGCTTCATCTCTGAATCCCCGAGGTGGGTGAAGAGTTTCTCCAACAGTTTTGATTCTGGTGGCCTGGGATTTCATGAAACCAGACTGCTTGTCAGTGGCTACATTCATTCTGCACTGGGGAATTTGCATGCCTTATTTTATTTCCTCTTCAAAAGCAACTCTGCAAAGTAGGGGGCTTGTATCTTCCAGGTGAAGAGCAGGAAGTCAGGGGTGTGTGGAGGTAGTCAATTGCCAAAGGCTATACCCAGCAGTCTTGGTGTAGCCAAAGCCAAGATGCTATTTCTGATCTGATTTCAGAGCCCCTTCCTTTTCCACATTCTTGAGGTCCTTCTCCCTGCTAGGCTCAGCGTTGTTATCTGCTGGACCCTAGGCTTCGCTTGCTCCAGAGAGGCTGGCATTACAAAGGAAAACAGCTGGCATTTGTTGTAACTGCAAGCTACAAACACAACAGAAGTTTGGAGTAAATTGCAGTCCTGATTTGCAGAAGATTTACTAATCAGAGTTTGAGTCATAGACACTCAATTGTTCTGTTATTCACAGGGTCTCTCCTCACTATACTTTCCATCCTCCCACATATTCCTTCTTATCTAAATTGCTCATGGATGGAGCGCCTGAGTGGCTCAGTCAGTTAAGTGTCCAGCTCTCGATTTCGGCTTGGGTCAGGATCTCAGGGTCGTGAGATCCAGCTCCATGTCAAGCTCCGTGCTGGGTGTGCAGTCTGCTTAAAATTCTCTCTCTCCCCCTGCCCCTTCCCACCTGCCGCTTGTGCCTGCGTGCTCTCTCTCTCTCTCTCAAATAAATAAGTAATACCTCGTGGATTCCTGAGTTCAGGGCTGACCCAGACCAATAAACCCTGTGGAAAAGTGTGACTCTACACATAGCTCTTTGTCAATAAAGAGCCTTCTTTGTGGGGCAGTTTTAAAGGCTTGTTATCCAGATGAATGTTCCAGAAGGAGTACACTGCATCTTGGTAGAATATCATCAATTTCATCATTAACTCAAAAATATTTGAGTGTCTATGCTATGCCGTGCCCTATCGTAGGTGCTGGGGAGAGAGGGGTGAACCCCACCAACAAAGACCACCCAAGCAGAACTGTCTTGAGTAGAGATGCATGATAAATGAGTAAACAAAGAGAGGTGTGAAGCTCTGTTATTTTTCACCCAAATTTGACTGTTCCACTCAGTCTTGAGATCAGATTGTCTTCATGGTTTTTTTTCTCTTGGGTGCCTCCTGCTTCTGGGGGCTCCAGAGGGCATGCTTGTGTTTTCCCCTCGCCTGGGGAATGGTCTCTTCTGCCTCTCCCAGACTCTTATTGATCCTTCTGATCTCAGGTGCCAGGTTCTGCCCTGTGCCAGCATAACTAAACACCCACATGGTACAATGTCCTGCTTCTGTGGACATGTCTGCCCGCCCCCCCCCCCACTCTGAACATTTTAATGAGAGCATCTGTGTCTGATTTATCTTTGTATCTCCAGGGCCTAGCATGCAGCTTTGTGCGTGGATGCTCAAGAAATGTGGAGTCCCACTGCAGCTGGAGGTAGGGGGTGGCATTACAGAAATTGCTTTAAGGGGAGGGATGCTGAGTCTGGGAAGGGATGCTTCACTCCAGCAGTTCTGTGATCCTAGGACAAGTCCAGCATGAGCCCTGCCATGACCGGAGGACATGGGCTAGGATATAGGCAGTGATGATTGAAGTGAGGTGGTATGGAACATTCTGAGGAGCGTTCGTAGGAAAGTTGGAAATGAGAAGTTCTGAGGCTCTAGGGCAGAACTGGAAGGAGTAGTGAAGATGCAGGCTTTTACAGCTGCTGTCCAGCTGGGGTCCAGAGAGGCTGTGACTTGACCTGGTTGTGACAGCGACTTAATTACAGATCAGGTCGGGGAATGAGGCCACCCAGTTCACAAGGCTTTCCACTGTACTGGGACTCTGGTGACAGATAAGGAAGCAAAGGCATAGAGAGGTGAAGGAAATTGCCCCAGATCACACTGCTTGTAAGTGGGGGAGCCGAAATTTGGATGTGTGATGATGACAGACACCAGCTTGTAAACACTGAGCTACCTGTCTCTTCTTGGGGACTTTAAGACTCAAGTTCTTAATATGTTTTCAGTTCTCCCCTTTGTTAGCTGTAAGCCATGATAGGAAAAGAATATCATTAACATGTTTTCTTTCTGTTGAGGTGTAGTTGTGTGTCTTCAGAAAAACATTGATGTTTTTCAAATATTAAAATAAAAGGCCCTGAATTACTTACTGTGTGCAAACATGTGAAGTACATAGAGATATCATGAAAAAGTTTTTGGGTTTTCGCTATTGTGAAATTTAAAATATTTCTGTTTCATTTCTGTCATACTTAACTTAAAAATAAATATTTCATCCTGTATTGTAATGAATGAGAATCTAGCCCTTTACTGTCATGAACCCTAACTTCATGTCAATGAATATAATTATAACCTCCTTACCTGTATGGGTTTTACATCCCATTTCTTTTTTTTCTTTTTTAAAGATTTTGTTTATTTATTTGACAGACAGAGATTACAAGTAGGCAAGAGAGGCAGGCAGGGAGAGAGAGGAGGAAGCAGGCTCCCCACCAAGCAGAGAGCCCGATGTGGGGCTCGATCCCAGGACCCTGGGATCATGACCTGAGCCGAAGGCAGAGGCCTTAAGCCACTGAGCCACCCAGGTGTCCCTTTCATCTGTTGACACATGGGCTGGAAAGTGGTTAGATCACTATTTTAGAAATGATTCTTTCTAGACACAGAAAAGTTAAATGACATTGAGTTTCAAAATGAGCTGCTAGAGGAACCAAAAATAGAAACTTTTCGACTACATACGAGACTCACTGAAATTCCTGCCATGGAGACTGTCTGCCATCAGTTGGTGGTCTTAAGTCCCAGTCCTGGAACCTCAGTCCTGTTGTAACACCAGAAATGTTTCTGTAGGGGGCGGGGGGCAGCCAGGGAATGGCAAAGGCAGGGCTGACAGGATTGTTTCTAGGTCATTCCCAACCTTGCTGTTACAGCACAGTTTTCCAGGTGGGAGATAATATGCTCATTAAAGTCTGAGTGTTCATTTACAAACAAAGCCAGAAACCCAAAATGGCTCCGTTACATAGATAAATGAGCAGACATAAATGGACTCAATTTTTGTTTTTCATGCTCTGTCATATTCTGTATTCAGGCAAAGGAATAGGCAAATAAGTAGCTGTTTAAAAATATACCAGCATGTTGTTCATTTACTTTAAAAGCCACTGATTGGAATTAATAATCAGCATTTCCATGTAGTACTATATTCATGGAAACACTGACATTACAGTGCGTGGAGATAAGAGAATGATGTTCTTTATCTCTTTATGTAATCTAACTTTTACAATGCTTCTTAATTCACAAATGATGAAGAAAGCAAGCAACATTCAAATGGGATACTTACTAAGAGCATTTAAATTCTTAGCACAAATGACAAATTCCTGTCTCTTGTCCATCTTCCACCCAAATTTGTTTTTATGGAATGACCTTTGGTACCAACTTATTTTACAATAAAATATTTCCAGAGTTTTTATTTTGAATTGAAATGGCCTTTTCTGTCAAGTGTGGTATTTATAAAAGTTTTTTTGATGAAAAGCCTATGAATTTTGTGCAAATAACCCAGCCAGGCTCTTAGCTTAGTGATAACATTTGATTAGGACTTTTATGGCTTTCTATGATACATCTACACTCAGTTTATTGGACTCTTACTTGTGAGTACTCCATAGAATTCACATTTAACTGATGAGAACAATGTAGAGGGAGGTGCCTTAGCATGGTTCTGGGTACCCAGCAGGTACGTTTTGTTCCAAGAGGAAGTTAACAAAGAGAACCCAATAGGTTGTTTAACTTGTGTGAAGTAGCACAGCAAATATAGTGTGAGACCAAGAACTGAACTTCTTTTCTCAAAAATTCCATATGCTGTCATTATTTCACTGATATCTTTTCAGGCTTTTTAAAAAAGTCAAATTAAAAAGATTCATTTTACTTGGGGCGCCTGGGTGGCTCAGTGGGTTAAAGCCTCTGCCTTCGGCTCAGGTCATGATCCCAGGGGCCTGGGATCGAGCCCCGCGCTGGGCTCTCTGCTTAGTGGGGAGCCTGCTTCCTCCTCTCTCTCTCTCTCTCTCTGCCTGCCTCTCTGCCTACTTGTGATCTGTCTGTCAAATAAATAAATAAAATCTTTTAAAAAATATTCATTTTACTTAATTGAGGTAAAATTCATTTAACGTGAAATTAATTACTTGAAAACGTGCATTTCAGTGGCATTTAAAACATTTAGAATGTTCTGCATCCATCACCCCTATCTAGTTCAAACATGTTTTCATTATCCCAGAGGAGACCCCATATCCATTAAGCAATAACCCCATTCCGCCCTCGGCCCAGCTGCTGGTAGTTACCGATTTGCTTCCCCTCTCTCTAGCTTTACCTCTTCTAGATATTTCATGTAAATGGAATCATACAATATGTGACTATCTGAGTCTGTTCAGGCTGCTATAACAGAATATCATAGATTGGCTGGGTTATAAACAACAGAAATTTCTCATATTTCTGGAGGCTGGGAAGTCCAAGATCAAGGCTCGAGCAGATGTGTGTGGTATCTGGTACTTGGATGTCTGTATTCTCACTGTGTTCTCACATGGGAGCTCCTTGGGTTCTCTTTTATAAGGGCACTAATCACTTCCCAAAGTCTGTACCTCCTAACACCATCACACTAGGGGTTAGAATTTCAACATGTGAATTTTGGTGGGGACATAAACATTCAGTCCGTTGCAGTGATCTTTGTGTCTGGCTTCTTTAATAAAGCGTAATGTTTTCAAGATAAATCTGTGTTGTAGGGTGTATCAATACTTTATGATTTTTCATGGGCAAATTTTATTCCGTTGTAGGGACAGACCATATTTGGTTTATCCATTGGTCAGTTGATGGACATTGAGTTTCTATGTCTTGTTGATTGCGAATAGTGCTTCTGTGAACGTTTGTGCTTGAGTATTTGTTTGAATACTTGTTTTCAGTTCTTTGGGGGTACAGTTGCATTTTCAGGTTATATGGTAATTCTATGTTTCAACTTTTGAGGCACCACTAAACTATTTTTCATGGAGACTGAACCATTTTACATTCTTACCAGCAAGGTACAGTGTTCAGATTTCTCCAAATCATTGTCAACACTTGTTATTTGAGGTTTGTCTTTTTTACTCTGACCATTCTAGGGGATATGAAGTGGTATTTCCTTGTGGTTTTGATTTGCATTTAACTGATAAAATATTCAGATTTTATTGTATAGAATTAATCAGAAAGTGAGCTTTGGTAAGACAAAATCAACATCAAAATGGTTGGCTTCATCTATCTTCAAGAGATTATGTGGGACTGGCATAAGCTTACCCCTAGGGTGCATGATTCTGAGCTGAAAATAGAGAACATGTTGCTTTGGGAGTAGAATAATATATGTGGATAACAAGACCCCAAATATCCCTTGAATATTTTTTAAAAATACTGCTTAAATTAATGAGGAAAATAAATTTATCATAATTTATTTTTGTATCACCTGCCAAAAGATACTTCTTTGCATTGTAGAGCTTTCTTTATATAATTTTGTCATGTCTTAATGGTCTATTTGTTTACTTTTGCAGCGTGAGTGAAGACATCCAGGATGGCTCAGGGATCTGGGGATCAAAAAGCAGTGGGAATTGCTGACCCAGAGGAGAGTTCTCCAAACATGATAGTCTACCGCAAAGTAAGGCCTCTTGTGAAATGCTCGGGATGTTGTCTCTGTGTGTGCGCGCGTTTAGGGTTGAGTGATGGTTGACAGCTTGGCAAATGTTTTCTGCCTAAACTGCCTTGACTGGTAAATGAATATAGTTTTCTTCTCACATCCTCTGATTTTCCAGTTCTAAAACTCAAGGAACTTAGGTTTGTCATACTTGAAACATACGATTTGGTATTCTTTAAAGATTTTATTTTTAAGTAAACTCTACACCCAATATGGGGCTTGAACTTACAACCTGGAGGTCAAGAGTGGCATTCTCTACAGACTGAGCCAGCCAGGTGCCCCCGATTTGGTTTTCTTTAAATGCAAAGACTGCCTAAGCAATGCAGAGGGAGATATATTCACCTTTGAGGTAAAAGCCTTTGTATAACACTTATCAGTTGATTGTTTTTGAGCCCATAGTATGTACAAGATCTGGTCTAGATGCTGTGGGGGAGATACAGAGGTATGCATGTATTAGGTGCTTGCCGTTGGTAGGAAACATAAGATGTATGCAAATAAATGTAATAATCTAAGTGTTAATTTCCAAAAGAGAAGTGCAAATAGAGTGTTATATGAAATCAGAGGAACAGGTGATCACTTCAAGGCTCAGAGGCCAGGTGTGTACTGGCAGAGGAGTGGTCTCTGAACTCCATTGTAGAGAATGGGTAAGACCGCTTTATGTGGAAAGCAGAAAGGAAGAACAACATTCCAGGTGGTGAGATGCATTCAGCAAAGGGAAGGAGCTCAGGAAAGCGAGCAGGAACCAGAACCAGTGAGCTTGGGGGCAGAGGTGACTTACATGGAGTAATGGAGGTAAGGTGTTGGGAAGAGTCTGGATGGAGCCAGATTCGAGAACGGTGAATCATAGGCAATTTAATAATGAAAAACTTTTGTGCTAGGAGTTGTAAAATTAATATCTCTTTGGGATTATGAGTCTTGCCCCAGTATGCCAGATGCATTATTATGATGGCAGATTTGAGGCTCCGGAGGGACAGTATTGGTATTTCTGTCTCTGTGAGAATGGTAAGGAGGACACTAATCTAGCAGGGAAAATACCCCTCAGAATTGAGTGAGACTGAGGAAAGGGATTAAAGAGTCTGAATTAAAAATGACTTGGAAACTGAATGAATATAGAATTAAGAGGGGAACAGAAAAGATGACTGTGCTTTGACCTTGGGTTATAGAAAGACATTGATGCTATTAATTCAAATAGGGATTTGGAAGAATGAATGTCTTAAAGGAAGGAACTATGGCACCTAAGTTTTATTTGTGCACATGTTGAATCTGAGGGAATAACTGCTTCCTATTAACACATCTTTTTAAGGCTTGCATATGTGTGAAAATTTAACCTAACTGTATTACATATTAATAAGGAAATTGAGTTAACGTTCATTCATTTCACTAAATATTTGAGTTGTCTGCTGGGTTCTGTGTATTCTGTAAGACTGTATGTTTGATCTCCGCTAATCACATGGACAAGATTGAACTAGATATTTCTGGATGATCAATATGGTGAATTTTCTCTTTCCTTATGAAGATAGAACTCAAACTAATCTTGCTTTGAGCCTCAAATTCCTTAATCATTTGTTTTGTAAGAGAAGGCTTAGATAACCCTTCTCTAACAGAGATGCCTATTAAGTTGTAGTAAAGAAAAAAGAGATTAACAGGGCTAACCAATTAGTGAAGCATACAGAATAGAAAGATGTTTATTCATCATTACCTTCTTAACCCACCCATTCTGGAAAACCCTATGCCAAGTTCATAAGAATATGAGCTTTGGAATCAGACCTAGGTTAAAATTATTGCAACCCTACTACTTGCTAGTGGTGTGACGTTGTGTTATTTAACTTCTGTGAGCTTCAGTTTCTTCATTTTTAAAAAGAAAAATAAAAGCTGGGAGGAAGGATACTACCTCGTAAGGTCATTATGAAGATTCATTTAGGTAAGTAAATGAGGCATTTCACATCTTACTTTGCGTGGAGGTGGTCCATAATGAATGCTTCTTTTCTTTTATCCTTAGGTCTTATAAAGACAGTGTCATTTGGAGAGGAACTAAATTATAAAATGTATACATGTTGATACTATTAATAAGTTGATTAAAATATGTTTATACAGTGAATTGCTTTTTTAAGACACAGGAGAGCAGTATAAGTTTTTAAATTTAAATTCAGTAATTTTTATATTATTCAGGAGATCGTAAACCAATGGGTTGTTAAAGGTTGGTAGGAAATGTAAAGGTCATGCAACCCAAACACCTTTCGGGTATTATAAATGTTTGGTATTTTATTGAAAGGCAAACTTCCTTCACGTTTGTGGGAACTTCTTGATTTTTATTTTTTAGGTGGCAGGAGGGGACTCTTTTTTGGTTTAATTTAGATACAAAGTTGTCAATTGCTGTAGTTCTTCAGAGATATGACTACTGGCCATTTGCTTTCTATATTGGAAATATATCTTGCTTATGACAAATATGTGTGTGGGGTATGCGTGTGTTCACGTTATTTACTATATTAGTTAATTTCTATAAAAGGGATATTGCATATCTTTGATCTATGAGAAAGAAGGCATTGTTTAGTATGGGTCTAGGACCTGGAATCATTTAAACCTGGTTAATTCAGCTAAATCATGGTTGTGTTTCAACCATGGGTTATTTGCCTAGTTCTCTACTCAAAGCAGTGCTGTAGACCAGCCATTGGCTACAATCAATACAACCAATATTGCAGGACACTATCTTCAAGATGTCAGTAAAGATTAAACCTTGAAATCAAGGTGAATTCAAAACAAATGTTGTGGAAGTCCTCTTCTGTAATGGTTTTTTCAAGGTTGTAAGCTCTAAAACCAAACTTTTTTAGAGGTCTACAACAGAAATTTGCATTAAAAATTGTGCAAATAGTGTTGTTCTTTTTGTTTTCATTATTTTGTTTGTTTCTTACTCATGTCAGATGTTTTTATGTGAAGTTTTTGCTTGGACTGTGTTGTGTTGATTCAGACGCTGACATTTAAAAAGCTAAATCTAGAGAAAAGGAGCTTTCAGGTAAACTTCCGAGTAATAAGTGGGATGATTATGTCCATGATGTTGTTGTGACTTTTAAATGCCATTTAGGATGGTAACCTTCTGACATATGAGTAATGATGGGTGGGTTTCTTAAGCCTACACTCTCAGGATCTTCTTCATTTTCTTTTCATGTTTTCTGTGTGATTAACTGTGAGAACTTGTACTTTCCCAAGGCATGATTTATTTATTGAGTTGAACAGACTTTCTAATTTAGTTTTTCATCCTTCACATTCACATCTGGGGTTGGAGGTGTGTATGAAAAATGTATTGGTCACATTAAAAATCTATTTAAGAGAAAAATTTAATTATTCATTAAGTCACCCAGACCCTGATAACCTTTTTTATATTCTTGGATCCAAAAGATCCTGGGTCATTGAATTGTCCAATGTAGGGATGATATTTGAACTTGGCTGAACATCAGATCATTTAGGGGTGTTTTATAAAAAATATTGATCCCCAAAGGATCTCCAAATATAACCAAGATATATTTGTTTCATAGGACTGAACTGGGTCCTGAGAATCTGAGTCTTATTTTGTTTTTTAATTTTTAAAAAAGATTTTATTTATTTGAGAGAGAGAGAATGAATGAGCAGGGAGGGGGGCAGGGCAGAGGGAGAGGGAGAAGCAGACTCCCCACTGAACTTGACACTGGCCAATCCAAGGACCTTGAGAGCAGGACCCAAGCCAAAGGCAGACCCTTAACCAACTCAGCCATTCAGGCACACCCTGGAAATCTGAGTTTTAAACTCTTCTCAGGAGAATCTGAGTTTGAAACACACTTATTAATATATTTTACAATATCCAAGTAGAGTATGCATGGCAAAGTAATGGGAAAGTTGATGTTTTGGAGTGGGGTTTTGATCTTATAATTATTTATAGATCTCTCAAGTGTAGAAGAACCAGTCTCCTGTCACACAGACTTACAAGTAAAGGATTTACTTGTAACACCCTCATTTAGATGAGCAAACTGAAGGATGGAGAGAGTGTGTAACTTGTATAACTTAAACTTACTCAGCAGTTTCCCAGTGAAGCCATGATGGCGTCCAGGTAGCCTGACCACCCGTTAGAATCCTTTCCACCACCACATTATCAACAGCAGATTACCACTTCCACATAGTTGGGGCTCAACAGACATGGGATGAATTAAATAAATGAATAGACTTGACTTGGGTCAACTTTGAACATTTGTAATGCTAAAGCTTCCTTTTGCTTGCTGGTACTCTTGTTTCTTGGGTAAAAATTTTCTAAAATGCTTACTTTCTTTAATAAACTCAGAAATTCTTTTGAGTGCAAGTAGGTTGCATTCCGATTTTGTTTAGTTCTCTGAGTGGTGTTAATAATGTCTCTTGAGAAATTTCCAACTGGACTGGTAATTTGATTTTGTAGAACTCTGGACAATTAGATGGTAGTTGGACGGAGAAAATTGTAGCTTAACTTGACCCAGACTTGGGTCAGGAGGCAGTACAGTGTGATGGAATATGCCAGACAGGGAGCAGAGAGCTCTGGATGTCTGGCCCCGGCCCCCACACTTACTGCTTTGGTACTCTGGATGGGCGACTTCATTTTCCTAGCTCTGTTTCTTGTTTTGACTTCCTCCTCTCTCCTTTCTTTTCCTCCTTCCTTCCCTACACAAAATACTTATTACACAAAAAGAATATATTCAGTGTCCGCATAAAGTAGAAACAAGCCTGATAAATTGAACCCTGTGTACCTAGCAACCCATCAACGTAATAAAAAAATATTACTTTGGCTTCATTTCCTTTTCTGTGAAATGAGGCGATTGGACTAAATATTGTAAACATGCATTTCTGCAATGATTTACAAGTGTCATTCTGTAAGTTTTTCATCATTAGAAGTTAATAAACTTCCCGGATGTCAAAACAATGTTGTGAGACTGCCGACAAGCTTTAAGGGTCTTTGAACTTTTTGGGAAATATTTTAAACAGTCTTGCATAACCTAAGCTGGATTGAGATAAGACCTAATGTAGTTAGGCATCAAAAGAAAAACTGTGCTTGTAATGATTTAACATTCAACAGTTAAAGTCTTTTCTTGGTGGTGACCTGTTTCTTTGGCTCATGAGTAACATTTAAGACGTTCCTAAAGGTCTATTTGGTGGTACTGATTGTGCATTAGACAGATAGCAGGAACAGTGTTTAAATAGTAGCACTGGATGCTGTCAGTAACACAGAGTGTTAGGGATGAATTAGAAGTCTTAGAGAAAGAAGACAGAGCCAGTGTTCTTGTATGTCATTGCTGGTTTCCTTCCCTTGTTAGTTTCCAGTTATTTATTCCTTCTCTGCTGGAATTTGGGTCTTGCCTTTGTGTTGCCCTCATACTCCAAGGTCACTTTCCCTAATGTTCTAGGGCCCTTTCAGTCCTGGGCAGAAGTTGCTGTAGGCACATTTCCAAAAAGTAAATGTAGTACTATTTTAGTTACACAGGCAGTGGTATGCAGCAAGAAGGAGGGAAAAAAATTCTACCCTGGAAGAAACAAGCCTGATGAGCAAGTTGAGACTAGGACATTATTTTGGGATTCACAGAAGGCAGTGGTAGTGGCCAGCACAACTGAGAGACAGGGAACCTCTAGATCCTGGTGACCAAGGCACAATGGGGATTGGCAGTAATTTAATCAGCAAATATGCATTGAGTATCATTTGCATGCCAGATGCTAGGAATGCAAAATGAAGTCTGTGCTCTGACAAAACCTGTAGGCTAATGGGTCAATGATGGGTAACTAGGCAATTTCAAGAGGCTCTTGGTAGGTGAGCTGGGAAACGCAGAAGGAGGCAGAAGGGTCATGAAGTCCATATCGAGAGAGAGGATGATGTTGTCATAGAAGACATCCAGAGGATTTGGCACCTGCCTTAATCTGTGAAAGATGAATAGGAATTAACCTGGCAGAGAAGGGGAAAAATCAGTGTAGGAGGCAGAAAGACTACCACATGGAAAGGCACAAAGCTGTGATGTTATAAACTGAGTTCTGGGAACTTCAAGTGGCTGTTTCCTTGGAGCTATGTATATGTGATGGAGGTTAGAAATAAAGTTGCCTGAGGAGACTAGGGCTGGATCACAAAAGACCTTACATATATTTCCAAAGATTTAGGACATTATGCAGGTATCTTCCCTTTGCACCTGCACATCCACATTCTGCCTCCTCTCGCCACCCCCACCCTCCATGTTGTTCCCTCCCCCAGGAGGTAGACTCATCTGCAGGGCTCTTGGGATCTCTGGCTTTGAATGAAGTTTGGTCAGTAGAAGTCTGGGGAGAGATGGGAGAGAGGGAAAAGAGCATAGCCAGGGTGTTCCTTCCCATGGCTCCCTCTCTGTAGAGTCTTACACTGCCTGTGCCCCTTGACTGAAAGTCATGGTTTCTCCCAGGTCAGACAGTTCTCCTCTGGGTCCAGGTACCCTTTTCTTCTCCTCATCTTTTTTGGGCTGGGTGACTGCCATTTGTATAGTCCTCTATTGCTATATAATCAATTACCCCAAATATGCAATGGGGTTAATTGGCTTAAGCACAACATTTATTATGTCATAGTTTCCATGGGTCATTAATCTTAGGTGGGTCCTCTGGGGCAGTGCTTCTCACAAGACCCACAATCAAGATGTTGGCTAGAATTGCACTTTCCTCTGAAGGCTCACCTGAGGAAAGGCCCACTCCAACTTTACTCTTGTGGCTGTTGGCTGCTTCAGTTCCCCAAGTGCTGTGGGAGTGATGGCCTCAGTTCCTCACTAACTGTTGACTGGAGCCACTCTTGGCTTCTTAGCACATGTGTTTCTCCACAGGGTGGCTTACAACAAGGCAGCTTGTTTCATCAGAGTGAGCAAGGAAGAAGAGGCAGAAGGGAGGGGGTGGTAGTGGGAGTTTCAATCTTTTAAAACCCAATCTTGGACATAACTTTCTATATCCTTTCTGTTAGGAGCAGGTGACTAGGTCAACTGCCAAGTGAGGGTTTTACTCATAAGTCAGAGGCTTCTGAGTGTTCCCTTGTGGTTCTCCCATTCTCTGCCACTTCCTTATACTTGGTCCTTTTGGAAATAAACCTTTCTTGAATTGTCTTATGTGTGCCCTCTGTTTCCTGATGAGTCTCTGACTCATGCAGGTAGGTATTAACCCCAAAGCAAAGGAAAGCCTCTGAAACCTTGTTTTTCTTCATAAGGAAAGGGAGCATGAAAGAACTTGAAGCCAGGAAGTCATGCGATCAGTATGGAGAACACACTTGTACAGAGAGTGTATGAGAGAGATGGTAAGATTAGTAGGAAGGATAGTTTGGTGATTTTACTGGAATTCGGGTGAGGACAAAATGACATCCCCGTCAATGGCAGTGGTAATGTAGATGAAGGAATAGGCTTGAGAGATGTTTTGGAGGTCCAACCAACTGGGTTGGGTGACCAGTGAGATGTAGGGCAAATCTGAGGGGAATAAGGAGGTATCTTTTCACCAGGTTACACCTGGGAAATGTCAGAAGATCTCCCAGAAACAACAAAATTTTGAACCAAGTAACTGTAGAGCTGGGTTGCCTGCCCTTCTCCTCCTTGTGTGCAGAGAAGTCAAGTGTCATGGAAGGAGTGTGTAACTGGGCCAGGGTGTCTCTGTATCGATTCTGGTTGCACCACTAGCTGACTTCGGGCTACACACAAGTTGTTTCGGTTTCAAGTCTAGTTCCGCCATTTGCGAAGTGAGGGGTTCTCTAGGCTGGGGGACTTCAAAAGTATTTTCAGCTCTAACATGCCAGGACTTTCATAATCTAAAATAAAGACATCCACATTTCCTTACCTATATATTCTTTTTATAGCCTTCTCTGTTTTCCTTTAAATTTTCTTTAAAAAGTAAACCCAAGCAAAACTTTAGAAAGTCAGACAAGCCAGTATGTTTCAAGCAAAATGCTTTTTGGCTTTGAATATTTAGGGCTTCTTTTCTCTTTTCCCAAGGACTAACTTCAGAGAGTGTTCTGGGTAACTAATTTAACTGTTCAATCTGAATTTTAAGATTCCTTTCATTAAGTATTTTGAAGGTTTTTTATTGCCTTAGGAAAAACTGTTCTGTTTTCCTTTTCCCCTGGGATTGGAATTGTCAGAGGAAAAGCTCCCCATCACATTATCTTGGCTGGCAAGAGACAGGAGTGTGGGCAAGTCCCCGACCAGTGGTATCAGGGTCTGCAGATGAAAGGGATGGTATTTTTAGTGTCGATAATAGCTCAGTGCAGTTTAATATGATGTGTTTCCATGAGTATAGCTTTCTAATTTGGAAAGCCTTTGGTATGTTCAAGGCTTCATTTCATTTTTTCCCCCCATCATTACCCCCTCATTTCATTTCAAAGAGTCTAAGATTTTACATTTTGGCAATTTATTACTCTCACTATTGACACTCCTTTGTGGTATCTCTACACTATGGAGAACTTGAATGGCCATAGAGTGAAGTCCTCATTCTCAGGATTTTTGAGCAAGAAAAACTAAAAGTCTACAGATATCTGTGAAGGGAAAATAAGTGTTTCAGTCATTGTGGGATAGGAGCATTATTTTTAAAAAACATTATTGCCAATAGAAATCAAAACTGAGAATGGACAAGTCTTTTGATCTGCATTCTTACTTCTAAAAATATATTATAATAAAGGAATGGAAAAAATATACAAGGTAGACATACAGATATAGACACACATTCACACCAAAAGAATATTCATACCTCTGTGGTAAATAACATCAAAAGATATCAATCAATCAAATATTTGTTGAAAAGGAATTAAATAATCATAGGAAATAGGATTTATATTTGGAATGAGCCCCTCAGTTAGGTTACTGGGTCCCTGTTCTGGTAGACCTGTTAATTGCCTTGAAAAGAAGATGGTTCTTGACATCCTGGAATATGGTCTGATTGAATATTCCTTACTTTAAAAACCCTACTGGACTTGGCCACTTTTGTAAAATTTTTGTTTTCTTTGCTAAATACAATGGTTGTGTAGATTTACTAAAAAATTATTGTTTTCTTTGCTTTATTATTTTCTATATCTCTGTGCTTAGCTCTGGGATTATTTTTCTTTTGTCTGGAGAATTACTTTCAGTATTTTCTTTAGTGCAGGTCTGCTGATGTAAGATTAAGGAAGATAGTAGGGATTTATTGGCTCCCCACTGTATACTGGCTACTGTGCTAAGTACTGCACACACACTGAATCATGTAACCACCAGAATGGCTTGTTAGGCGAGTGGTGGTCCTCCTATATTACATGCAAGGAAATAGGATCAGAAGGAGTAAATGACTGGCATTGAGATTTGAATCTGGGTTTACATTATCCTAAAGTTTGTAATTTTTTAAAGAAATTAAATTATGTAGAAAAAAACACAAAGGAGATCTCAAAGTTGTTTGCTATTGATTATATATAGGAAGTTTGGTGAGCTTACAGAGGAGGAAGGAATTTCAAGAGAAATGACTTGAATTGCATCTTTAAGAAAGGGGAGGATTTTGTTCTGGAGGAAAAGCCAAGAAATGATTCTAGGTGATGGGAGTTGTTGAAAGCAAAGTTTGGTGATAAGAAAACATAGATGTGTGTAGGAGGCAATATATTTTATTACGCTAAATCTAGGAGCTGTGCCTGGCGTAATAATAGCCTTATTCTTCATGTGGAGAACCCGAAATAAGAAAACACTAAACATTTTTAGTTCTGAAGCTCACCTGGTAAAATATTGGTAATGCTGAGCTTTCTTCTGACTGATTTTCTTTCTTTCCTTTTAAAAATTCATTGTTTTCCATTTTAAAAGTAATAATTCATTTTCAAAAGAACATATGAACTATAGAAAAAAAATCTCACATATTCCTACCATGCAGATATGACTACAGCTAACATTTTGGTCTATTTCCTTCCAGGCTTTTATTTTATATAAGTATATATTAACACATGTATAATATATAATATTCAGGGCTACCCTGAATAGCCAAAGTGATCTTGAAAAAGAAGAACAAAGCTGAAGGTATCAAAGTTGCAGACTTCAGGATACTGTAAAGCTGTAGTAATCAAAACAGTATGGTACTGGCACAAAAACAGACATATAGATTGATAGAACAGAATACAGAAACCAGAAATAAATCCACAATGATGTGGCCAATTAATCCATGACAAAAGAGGGAAGAATGTACAATGGGAAAGTCGGTCTCTTCAGTGAATGATGCTGGGAAAATGGACAGCTACATGCAAAAAGATGAAACTGGACCACTTTCTTCCACCACACACAAAATAAACTCAACGTGGATTAAAGACCTAAGTGTGAGATCTGAGACCATAAAACTCCTGGAAGAAAACATAGGCAGTAATTTCTTTGAGAGTTGTAGAAACATTTTTCTAGATATGGCTCCTCAGGCAAGGGAAACAAAAGTAAAATTAAACTATTGGGACTATACCCAAATAAAGAGTTTTCGCACAATGAAGGAAACCATCAACAAAACAAAAAAGGCAACTGACTGAATGGAAGAAGTTATTTACAAATGATATATTTGATAAGGGTTGTTATCCAAAATATATGTAGAAGTCATACAACATAACAAAAATCCTTTATGGGCAGAGGGCCTGAATAGACATTTTCCAAAGACATACAGATGGCCAACAGACACATGAAAAGATGATCAGTGTCACTCATCATCAGGAAAATGCAAATTAAAACCACAATGAGGTATCACTTTACAGCTAACAGAATAGCTAGGTTCATAACCATGAAGTAACAAGTGTTGACAAAGATGTGGAAAAAAAGGAACCCTTGTGTGCTCCTGGTAGGAATACAAACTGGTACAGCCACTGTGGAAAAAGGTATGGAGGTTCCTCAAAAAATTAAAAATAGAATTACTATATGATATAGTAATTCCTGTATTGGGTATTTACCCAAAGAAAAGGAGAACACTAGTTTGAAAATATATGTGCACCCCCATGTTTATTGCAGCATTATTGCAATAGCCAAGATATGGAAGCAACCCAAGTGTCCATCCATGGTTGGCTAAAGAAGACGCAGTATATGTGTGTGTGTGCTATTTACAGCAACATGGATGGACCTAGAGGGTATAACACTAAGGAAATAAGTCAGGCAAATACCATATGATTTCACTCACATATGGAATTTAAGAAACAAAACTTGTAAACAAAAGAGACAGGGCGCCTTGAGGGCTCAGTCAATTAAGCATCTGCCTTCAGCTCAGGTCATGATTCCAGGGTCCTGGGATCTAGCCTCACATCGGGCTCCCTGATCGGCAGGGAGTCTGCTTCTCCTTCTCCCACTGCCTGCTGCTCTGCCTACTTGTGCTCTCTATCTCTCTATCAAATAAATAAATAAAATCTTTAAAGAAAAAGAGAGACACAAAATGGACTCTAATATAGAGAACAAACTGGTATTTATCAGAGGGGTGGCAAGGAGATGGATAAAATAGAGGGGATTAAGAGTACACTTACCTTATTGAACAATTTATAGAATTGTTGAATAGCTATATTGTACGCCTGAAAGTAATATGATACATGGTAATTATACTTCAATTAAAAACTTAAAAATTAACATATATTATTAGCCTAGTGGGTAATCATAGCATATATACTATTTTATGTGTCTCTACCATATCCTGCATTAATCTGTGCCACAATATGTCATCATAATCATAAGTTTTGAAGATTGTATGTTATATTACAAGTAGATAATATACTGTAATTTATTCAGTTCCTTGTTATTAATAGCAAAATTTAGAATTTCTAGATCAGAGGGCATGACCTGCATCATGACTCCTGATACGTCTTGTTTTTCCAGGAGGAAATATAGGCTGGTCTTCCCCGGATTGCTGTCAATGTTCATAGAACTTAAGACAGGCGGTGAGAGGGGTGGCTGGGTGGCTCAGTGGGTTAAGTCTCTGCCTTCAGCTCAGGTCATGCTTTCAGGGTCCTGGGATCGAGCCCCGCATTGGGCTCTCTGCTCAACAGGGAGCCTGCTTCCTCCTCTCTCTCTCTCTCTGCCTGCCTTTCTGCCTACTTGTGATCTCTGTCAAATAAATAAATACAATCTTTAAAAATAAAAAAGAAAAAAAGAAAGAGGGTGAGAGGGGCACATGGATGGCTCAGTCAGTTAAGCGTCTACCTTCAGCTCAGGTCGTGATCCTGGAGTCCTGGGATCGAGTCCCGCATCAGGCTCCCTGCTCAGTGCAGAGTTGGCTTCTTTCTCTCCCTCAGCACTTCCCCCCAACTCATGCTCCCTCTCTCTATAACACATAAATTAAAAAAGCAAGCAAGCCAGGCAGGGGATCTCTAATAATTAGGGCTAGAGTATTCTTTACTCTCTACCTTGAAACCAGATCCCTACCCTAATGTTTGACTGGCTTTGCAGCCCCACCCTTCTCTGGAGAGCCTCAACGCCTGGATATTGAGAAATTTCCAATGTGGCACTTTTCCAAGCCGTTTGCTATTTTATTCTCTATTTGTTTTTCTTAAGCAACTAACTCAATAAGAATAACGTTTCAACCTCTTGCCACTCCCCACCCCCTGCATTTTTCCTGCCCGCACCACCTCTGCCTCCAGTTTAGCCATGGGGTTGCTTCTTATATTTTAAAGCTAAATACAAAAGCACAGTTCTGAGATGCAGCCAAGTTCTGCAGCCAAGTTTGAAGAATAAAACTTTAAAACAGCTCTTCTGTCACACACTTGCGAGGGGAGGCAGGCTTTGCTATAAATAAGGCACATTCCATTTCTATCTCATCTTTTGCAGCCCTCCCGGATAATGCTTTTTGTATATGACTGCGGTGTTCTCTTGCTGCCCACTCACCCTTTCAACCTTCCCTTTAATATCACGTTTTATCTAAGTGTTCGGTAGTTCTGGAGTTTAGGGACCCTGCGTGAGTGAGGGGTAGAAGTTTCTTGTCATTCTTGAGGGTTAAGTGGAGTGAAAGTGGCTGGCTTGTAAGGAACTACATTTTATCTGGGGCATTTTTAGCAGCTGCTTGTATTAGTTTCCTATGGCTGCTGTAACAAAGTACCATAAAATTAGGGGTTTAAAACAAAACAGATTTATTCTCTTATGGTCCCGGAGGTCGGAAGTCTCCAATGATTTGGCAGGGCTGTATTCCTTCTGGAGGCTCCAGGGGAAAACCCATTTCCTTCGTTTTTCTAGAAGCTGCCTACATTTCTCAACTCATGACCCTGCATCTCTCTGACCTCCTTTGGCCATCGTGTCTTCTTCTCTGACTCTGCCTGTTTTACATCCCTCTTATAGGAACCTGTGATCACATGGAACCCTCCCAGAAAATCCAGGGTAACCTCCCCATCTCGAAATCCTTAACTTACTCACACTTGCAAAGTCCTTTTTGCTGTGTGAGGCAGCATATTCACAGGTTTGGGGAGTTAGGATGTGGACATCTTGACAGGGAGGAGGGCTTTATTCTGGTTACTATGCTATCTTAGAAAAGGGAAGGAAAAATAATTTTTGGAATTTTATCTGTTTTTCATAACTACAGAGAGGGTGTGCCGAAGGCTTGGTTTTTCTTTTCAGTGTTTGGGGTGGTAGATGTATGGCAACCCAAATTAAGTTAGGTTATCCGTTTGTACTTGCTAATGTCCCTTTGAAGACAGGAAAGAAGAGCCTTTCAGTGACTGGCAGCAAGGACGGGGGTGGGTGTCTTAGTTAAAGACCTTCCTTGCCTCCTTACTGGGCGCTTATCTTAGGGTCTTCATAGGGCATTGAGGGGAAATGACCAAGCAGATGCTTTTTTTTTTTTTTTTTTTTTAAGTAGGCTTCACACCCAGCATGGGGCTTGAACTCACAACTGTGAGATCAAGACTGGAGCTGAGATCACGAGTCAGATACTCAACTGACTGAGTCACCTAGGCACCCCCCAGGCAGATGCATTCTAAATAAATGAAGGGAAAGCTCCTTTATTCTAGCCTCCTAATGGTGGCTTTCCTATGGGAATGTTCATCTCTAGTTATTTTATATTTTAGAATATATAAAAACTGTGGTACTGAACAATACAGTGAATAAACACTTTCCTCATGGCTCGCCGAAGAGTATGATAGAAGACCGTGATCTTACGTTCTTTTTTAAGCAATAAGAGAGCATGGGCAAAACTCAGTCTTCTTAGCTTAGGAATGTGCCAGTCCACTTGCCAGCTCTCTTGAGGCCTCTCTTTTCACCATTTTTCATGTTCTGGTGAGTCACAACACATAAGGGCAGCCAAAAGGTGCACAAGTAATGGTGTTGGCTATAGAGGCACAAAGCCACAGGAGCCTGGGTGTTAAATGACTCAAGGCAGATGAGCTCCTCCAAGGAGCTAGTCAAGGAAACAGACGATAAAGCCTAATTGTCAGCAAGGGTTGGGAGTGAACTTTTTCTTTCTGAAAGGATTGGTTAATATTACTACCTTCACTGCCTTCTGGGGAAGGAGAGGTCACTAGTTGAAAACAAAATCTACTATGGCCCATGATATGTTACGATTTTAGGGCAGAGTTCAGCCAACTACTTGCCCTTGGACCTAACACATCCCCATATCAGTTCTTGTATAGTGCTTGAGCCAAGGATGGTTTTCACATTTTGAAATGGTTGGAACAAATTAAAAAAAGAACCGCTATTCCACGATGTGTGAGAATTACGTAAAATTCATATTTCGGTGTTCATAAATCATGATTTGCAGAAACAGAACCACGCCACTCGTGTATTAGTTGTCCGTGGCGACCACGGAGGAGTTGAGTGGTTGTGGCAGACGTTGACCATGTGACTGACCAAGGCTGAAATAATTAACTAACTGGCCTCTTACAGAGAATTTTGCAGCCTCAGCTTATGGGGACTTGGGGGTGGGAGGAGAAACTGAAAAGCCTCCGCAAATGTCCTTGTTGGGATAATATTTCCATGGGAACCAAGACCCAGTGATTCTGCCCAGTGGGAACTCATTTCTAGGAACCCACAGGGAGTCTAGCTGGAGAATGGGTATATATATATAACTTAACCCGGAAATCAGTTATATTCATAGGATGCTATAAATAATACACAAATCCTGCCATTCACTCCTTGAATAGTGTGTCTCCTTTACCGAGGGGTCACAGAGTTTATTCTAGTACTTTATGAAGAGATTTATTTGGTTGATTGTTTGTTGTTTCTTTTTTTTTTTTTTTAAATGAAGAAGAGCATATTGAGCTGCTGGAAGTGTTGGGCTGTGTGTTCTGAAATATCCCAGTAGGATAAGTGCCAGCTACCTACATTTCAGATGCAATGTCCAAATGGCTCTCGCTTCTCCAGGACCCACTTTGTCCAGGCATCGGGCCAGTGCTTTGGCACACGATGGCTCACACTGACAGCACCTCTGCGAGAGCCCGGGTGCTATTCCCACTCTGCCTGGGAGGAAAGGGGCTCGCGGTGGGAAAGCCTGTGCCTGCGGTGCCACTCCAAGTGTGAGGCCACTTCTTTACTGCCCGTGCTCTCTTCATAAGCCCTCAAGGAGCAGGCCAGCCACTTGGGAAGCTGCTTCATTCTGGTCTTTTCTCTGTGAGAGCAGGGCTGTCACAATCTCATCGACAAAATGCTCGAATCACTGAGTTATGGTACTCAGTGATAATAGTAACTTCCATCACTTTGGTTGTTGCAGGATCTTGACTCCTGGGAATAGTGCACACCATGGCACACAGATCCTTTAGGGATACTGACTTTGTTGACTTCGGCTAGATACCCAGAAGTGGGATTGCTGGATTGTATGCTAATTCTGTTTTCATTTTCTGAACCTCCATGCTGTTTTCCACAGGGGCTGTCCCAACCTACATTGCCACCAGCTGTGATTTAGGATTCCCTTTTCTTCTCATCCTCACCAACACTTGTTACATCTTGTCTTTTTGATAGAGGCCATTCTGACAGGTATGATGTGACATCTCACTGTGGTCTTGATTTCCATTCACGGTAGCCAAGATATAGAAACAACCCACATGTTTGTCAGTAGATGAATGGATAAGGAAAATGTGGTATGTATACACAGTGGAATTTGACTCAGGCATAAAAAAGATGAAAACTCTTGTCATTTTAGGGATGACACCAAAGAACCTAGAGGACATTATGTTGAGTGAAATAAGCCTGACAGAGAAAGACAAGTACTGTATGATTTCATTTATACATGGAATAAAAAAAAAGTAAAAATGACCTCCTAGAACCAGAGAGAAAATGTGGTTGCCAGGGGCTAGGGGTAGGGGAGACAGGGAGATATTGGTCAAAGGGTACAAACTTTCTGTTATAAGTTGAGTAAGTTCTGAGGATCAAGGGTACAACATGGTGACTATAGTTAATAATACTATATTGTGTACTTGAAATTTGCTAGTAGGGTACATCTTAAGATTCTCACCACACACACACACGTAGCTATGTGAGGTTGATGGATGTGTTAATTAACTTTGTTGTGGCAAATACTTCAAAATGTATATCAAATCATGATTTTTGGGCACTTTATGTATGTAAAGTTTTATTTGTCAGCTATACCTCAATAAATTTGGAAAAAAATGTTACTTTCCATTTTATAGTTTCTTCTAGCTCTCCATACACTTCATATAATGTATGTGGAAGTCCTGAGATACTATTTATCTAAACTTTGTAATTGAGGAAACTGAGGCTTGTGTGGGGTCACCCACCCTTTAGTGGCAGAGCCAGACCTTCTGACCTTGGGGTCTGGTGTCCTGCATACTGTTTCCCAGGCCTTTAGCCATAGAGCCATGCCACTCAAACCAATCTTAGCAAAGGACAGTGCTACAGTCTAGGCATATGGTACTTGGGTTCATCCTCTCAGTGGTCACCAACTGATCTCAAAAGACAAATTTTACATCGTAGGTATTTTTTGGCATTACCCTAAAATTAGGACTCTGCTGGGAACAGTGTAGGGCTCAGTCTCTTCCTCTTCCTCATCACCGTATCAGCCCCAAACCAAACCAATAATGGGTGGCCGTTCATGTTCCTCTCACCACATGGCTCCACATGAAGAAAGGTATAACACATGTATTCTGCTCAGAAAAAGGCTGAAAAATTGTGGAAAGACACACTTTCAGAGAAGGTTTGTGTTCTTTGGGACCTAGGAATATAGCATTAATCACAACTGCTGCTACAGCTGCACAAGTTATTAAAAGAGCTCATTTTCAGCAAGTTTTAAATAGTGGAGATGGTTCTTGCACGCATTTAACAAGCACTCTGTCCTGGATTTGCCCTAGTCCCTACACATTCTTTCTCAGTCTCCATCTCTGCCCACCCTATGAATCCTTGGCCCCCGTCTCTTCTGCACACAGTCCAGGGGCAACGTTGTGCTCTGCATACGCTGATTTACAGATTCCTCAAAATGCTATCTCCTTTCCAAACTCCAAATGCCTGTGTCCAGCTGCCAAAGGACATCTCTGTTTGAACCCTCCTTACTTACTGCAGATTCAACAGGTAGAAGATAACAGAGGATTCTCCCTCTGGAATTCAGTGGTTGGTGTCACGTCGTTCATCCAGTTAGCATCTGAGTAAAAAATTGAACATGATTCTTCTTGACAGGACACAACACACACCCTCTTTTCCATATAAATATGTTTATTTTTGGTGTGGTCTTCTTTTGTGTTTGCCACCCTATGATATTGTAAACTCTTGCCACCAGGTAGGCAATAAATAAATGCTCAGGTGGCAGACCTGTTGGTAAGCATTCCTTTCCCAGATGATATTTGCTACCACATGACTTCTTCTTATGTCGGCTGGATTGTGTAACTCAGTCTTTGGTGCAAAGATTGGTAGCATCTCTCTGAGCTTTGCAAACTTATTTATCTTAGGAATTATTGAGCTTGGCGGCTGTCCACATCGTGTAACAACTCTGCTGTCACATTTCCCTCCTTGCTTTCTTTCTTTGCTCTCTCCCCACTTTTCACATTCCTATCTGTGAGAGAGAAGGAGAAGAAATGAAGATTACAAACCCATATTTCTCTCACTAATTAAAAATATCTTTCCATCTTGCTTTACTATTAAATGAGTTCCTTGTTCTCTTTCTATGTCACAATTAAAATAGCTTCTTTCCTTCTTAGTGTCTTTAACATTTTTTATTGCAGAAATGATTCATGTTTACTATACAAAATTACAAATTATAGGTAAACACAAAGAAGGAAATAAAATGTATAGCCCCTTCGCTCAGAGAGCTATAGTCAATTTTTAATATAATACCTACTTCATACTTTTTTTTCCTATACACATTTCAACAAAAATATAAATGTATTGGGGCGCCTGGGTGGCTCAGTGGGTTAAGCCTCTGCCTTCAGCTCAGGTCATGATCTCAGGATCCTGGAACAGAGCCCCGAATCAGGCTCTCTGCTCAGCGGGGATTCTGCTTCCCCCTCTCTCTCTGCCTGCCTCTCTGCCTACTTGTGATCTCTGTCCATCAGATAAATAAATAAATAAAACCTTTAAAAAATGTAAATGTATCATACTTGCCATTGGAAAACTTCTTGTCACTTAATAGGTTGAGAACATGTTCCCACAATAGCAAATACTCCTCTAGATCAGATGTCAACAAACAGCCACGTAGTAAATATTGAGGCTATGTGGAATGTCCAGTTTCTGTTTCAGCTACTTAACTCTGCTGTTGTAGTGATATATGTAAATGAATGAGTGTGGCTATGTTCCAATAAAACTTTATTTTCAAAAACAGGCAGTTGACCAAGTTTGGCTCATGGTCGGGCCATGGTTTGCTTATGTTTGTTCTAGAATACCATTTTTAATGGCTGAACAGTATTGCATTTGATCAACCTATCATGATTTACCTAACCAATCCGAATAATAGCTAATGTTCTTTGAGGCCTTATACTGTGTTTTGTATATTGAAGGGTTTGTTTTAGTTCCCTTTTCACTCTTTGCACCTATAACTCTGTGAAATATAGGTATCATTCTTTCTGTTGAACAGATGAGGAAACTTAGATAAAGAACAAGTAGGCAATTTGCCTACTTGGCTATTAAGTAGAAAAGACAAAATTTAATTTGTTTGATATCTAGAAGCCACATTTTTAACTACCCATTACATTTTTGTGCACCTTGGTAGTTATTTCCTCGGGCTAAATCCCTAGAATTAGAGTAACAAAGTGTATCTTACGGCTTTTGATCTGTGTTTCCAGGTTGATATGTGTGGCCAAATCCTATGTCTTGGGTGGTATAAACCTTAGCAATAATATGTCATCATTTTAAATCACATTAAAAATTATAAATGCAAAAACATAAATGTAAATGAATATTTATTTTAGGTGTATTTCTCATCTCTGTTTCTTCTTAGGTGAATTTCTCATTTGTGAAGGAAAGGTCCTCATTATTCTATAAAAGCAGTGTCTTTTCTACTGATTTTTTGGAGCCTCGTATACAGAACTCCTTTGGTGTTTTAGTTGATGTTATATGGCTTATTATGAAAAGGGTCTGTTTACTTTAAAAAGCTATTGTCTTTACAGTTAAAGAGAAGTAAACAGAAAAGTGTTTCATTTTAGCATAATAGCACTAATTAGACTTCTGGAATTAAACAAACAAACAAACAAACAAACAAAAACTCAGTAAGGTAAGAGAGAACTTACTACTGCTAAGGAACTTGTTCCTTTAGTTCTCATCTCTTAAGTCACTAGGATTGGGTTCTTTTTTATTGTTATTTTATTTTAATTTAATTTTTTTTTTTTTAGGACTGGGCTCTTTAATTGGAACCACTGCTTGGCTGTGGCCATGGCAACATATTATAGCTGCCATGAACCGCATACACCTTGACAAAATATTTTTTAGAGAGTGGGTTTTAGATGGAATTCATTATCCAGTGTATTCATGGAGAGGCTAGATGAATTAAAGGGTGGTAGACCAATAATTGTATAATAATAACAGAAATAAAAATAGTGAAATTAGCAGTTACTTACCATATTCCAGACACAATGCTAAATGCTTTATATTATTTAATTTGATCTTATAATTCTAGGTCATAGATATTGTTATTATCACTGTTTTATACATGAAGGAACAGACCAAAAACCTAGGTGGCTTGTCTAGACTCTACACCTTCTAAGTAGGAGTGGAGCTTGATTTTGACCCTGATGTTTTACTGTCTGAGACTAATAGGTTCATTTACAGAAAGCTGTTGGAGTATATGATTACTTGTATGTACATGCATAACAGATGTCTTGATGGTCAAATGTGGAGTCAGCACTACTAGACTCTAATAACAGTAGGATCAATGGGCCATGAATCTGGCCCAAGATTCAGAACCCATGCTCTTACCAAGATCAGAGTTATGAGATTCAAAGAGCCCAAAGGGTAGCAGTAGGACAGAAGAACCTTTTTTTTTTCCTTCCAGCTTTATTGACAAAATTGTCTGTGTGTGTGTGTGTGTGTGTGTGTGTGTGTATGTGTGTGTATAGGGACATAATCATTTGAGAATGCATATATTATGAAATATTAGCCATGATGAAGTTAATGAACCCATCTGTCACCTCACATAGTTACTTTTTTTGTGTGTGATAAGAATGTTTAAAATCTACTCTTTTAGCAACTTTTATATACAAAACACAGTATCATTAACTATAGTCATCATGTTATACAGTAGATCCCTAGAACTTACTCATCTTATAACCGCACGTCTATACCTTTTAACCAATATCTCCTTTTTCCCCACTTCCCAAGCCCTGGCAACCACTCTGGTTCTGAGTTCAACTTTAAAAAAAATTAAAAAAAAATTCACGTGTAAGTGATATCATACTGTATTTATCTTTCTCTGGCTTATTTCACGTAACATAATGTCCTATAGGTTCATTCATGTTGTCACTAATGGCAGGATTTTCTTCTTTTTATGGCTGAATAATATTCTGGGGGGTGTGTGTGTGTGTGTGTATCACATTTCCTTTATCCCTTCTTCCATTGATGGACACTTAGGTTGTTGCCATTCTTGGCTATTGTGAATAGTGTTGTAGTGAACATTGAAGTGCAAATATCTCTTCAAGATACTGATTTCATTTCCTTCAGATATATTCCCAGAAGTGGGATTGCTGAATCATATGGTAGTTCTATTTTAATTTTTTCGAGGAACCTCCGTAATGTTTTCTATAAAGGCTATATAAATTTACATTCTCACTAACAGTATACAAGTGTTCTTTTTTTCCCACATCCTCCCCAACCCTTGTTATTTTTTATCTTTTGTAATAGCCATTCTAACAGGTATGAGGTGACATCTCATTGTGGTTTTGATTTGCATTTCCCTGATGATCAGTGATGTTGAGAATCTTTTCATGTACCAGTTGACCATTTGGATGTCTTCTTTGGAGAAATGTTTACTTAGGTCCATTGCCTATTTTTAGATTGGATATTATTATCTTTGCTATTGAGTTGTATAAGTTCCTTATATATTTTAGATATAACTCCTTATGAGATATAGTTTATGAATGAGTTCTCCTATTCTGCAAGTTGCCTTTTCATTTTGCTGATTGTTTCCTTTGCTGTGCAGGTTTTTGGCTTGTTGTAGTCCCACTTGTTTTTTTTTTTGTTTTGTTTTTTTTGTCGTTGTTGACTGTGCTTTTGGTGTCACGTCAAAAAACCACTGTCCAGACCAATGTCAAAGAACTTTTTTCCCATGTTTTCTTTTAGGGGTTTTACAGTTTCATGTTTTATATTTAAGTCTTTAATCCATTTCCAGTTAATTTCTGTGAGATGTGTAAGATAGGGGTCCAGTCTCATTCTTTGGATATAGATTATAGTTTTTCTAAAGCTGCTTACTGAAGAGATTATACTTTCTCCATTGTGTGTTCTTGTTTCCCTTATCAAAGATTACTTAACCATATATGTGTGGGTTTATTTCTAGGCTCTCTATTCTGTTCTATTGGTCTCTGTATCTGTTTTTAGGACAATACCATAATGTTTCAATTACTATAGATGTGTAATATAGTTTGAAATCAGGAGTTCTGATGCCCGACCTTTATTCTTCTTTCTCACAAATTCCTTTGAATATTCTATATCTTTTGTGGTTCCATATGAATTGTAGGGTTGTTTTTCCTACTTCTGTGAAAAATGCCATTGGACTTTTGATAGGGATTGAATTGAATCTGTATATTTTTTGTATAGTATGGATATTTTAATAATATTAATTCTCCCAATCCATGAACATGGAATTTTTTTCATTTATTTGTGTCGTCTTCAGTTTCTTTCATCAGTGTCTTATAATATTCAGTGTATAGGTCTTTCATGTCCTTGGTTAAATTTATTCCCAAGTATTTTATATTTTTCATTCTATTGTAAGTGGGGTTTTTTCTTAATTTCTCTTTCAAATAGTTCATTTATAGTGTATAGAAATGCAACTGCTTTTTGTATGTTGATTTTGCATTCTGCAACTTTATTGAATTCATCTTAAGTTTTTCTTTTTTTGTGTGTAGTCTAGAGTTTTCTATATATTAGGATCATATTATTTGCAAATGGAGACAATTTTATTTCTTTCTTTCTAATATGAATGCCTTTATTTCTTTTTCTTGCCTAATTGTTCTGGCAAGGACCACCAGTATTGTGTTGAATAGAAATGGTAAGAGTGGCAATTCTTGTCTTGCTCCTAATCTTAGAAGGAATGCTTTCAGCTTTTCACTGTTGAGTATGTTAGCTGTGGGCTTGTCATATATAGCTTTTCTTATATTGAGATACATTCCTTTTATATTTAATTTGTTGTGAGTTTTTATCATGAAAAGATGGTGAATTTTGTTAAGTGTTTTTTTCGCCATAGAAATGATCATATGATTTTTTATCCTTCACTTTGTTAATATGTTATAACATATTTATTGATTTGCATATGTTGAACCTCCTTGCATCCCAGGGACAAATTGCTCTTCATCATGGCATATGATACTTAGAATGTGCTGTTAAATTTGGTTTAATAGTATTTTGTTAAGGATTTTTACATCTATATTCAACAGGGTTATTGGCTTGTGATGTTTCTTTTCTTACAGTATCTTTGTCTACCTTTGATATCAGGATAATGCCGACCTCTAGAATGAGTTTGGGAGTGCCCCCTCTTCTTCAGTCTTTTGAAAGAATTTTAGAAGAATTGGTGTTAATTCTTTAAATGTTTGGTTGAATTCAGCAGTGAAACCATGTGGTCCTGTGATTTTCTTTGTTGTGAGACTTTTTGATTACTGATTTGTTTTCTTGATTCATTGTTGGTCTGTTCAGATTTTCTGTTTCTTTATGATTTAGTCTTGGTCGGTTGTATGTGTATGTGAATTTATCCATTGCTTCTAGGTTATCCAGCTTGTTGACATATAATTGTTCATAGTAGTCTTTTATGATCTTTTTATTTCTGTGATATCAGTTGCTGTGTCACCTCTTTCATTTCCCACAGTACTTGCTTGAGTTCTCTCTTTTTTTCTTAGCTTTGTCAAAAAGCTAAAGCTTTTTGGCTAAAGCTTTGTCAATTTTGTCTTTCAATAAATCAACTTTTAATTTTATTTGTTTTCTAGTATTTTTTCTCATCTCTGTTTCCTTCATCTCCACCCTAACCTTTCTTTCCTTCCATCTTTCCATTTTGGGCTTATTTCTTCTTTTTCTATTTCCTTGAGGTGTAAATTTAGGTTGTTTGAAATCTTTCTTGTTTCTTTTAATGTAGGTTTTTACTGCTAAAACTTTCCTCTTAGAACTTCTTTTGCTATATCCCTTAGGTTTTTATATGTGGTGTTTCCATTTTTGTGTGTTTCAAGATAGTTTTTGTTTTTCCTATTATTTGTTTAGTGAGCCATTGGCTATTCAGGAGTGTGTTGTTAATTTTACATTTATGAATTTTCCAGCTTTCCTACTGTTATTGATTTCTAGTTTCATACCATTGTGGTTGGAATAGACAGTTGATTGATTTTAATCTTATTACATTTTTAAAAGACTTGTTTGTAGGCTTACGATATGATCTGTCCTAGAGAAAGTTCTATGTACACTTGAGAAAAATGTGTATTCTATTGCTCTTCAATGAAATGTCCTGTGTGTCTGTTAGGTCTGTTTGGTCTCAAGTGTAGTTTAAGTTCAGTGTTTCCTTATTGATTTTCTGTCTGGGTGATCTATCTATTGTTCAAAATGGAGTATGAAATTCCTTGCTATTTTGGTATTGTTGTCTATTACTCCCTTCAGATCTGTTAGTATTTGCTATTTAATATATTCATGTGCTCAATGTTGGATGCATATGTATTTACAATTGTTATGTCCTCTTGATGAATTGGTCCCTTTATCATTATACAATAACTTTCTCTTATTATAGTTTTTTACTTAAAATCTATTTTGTCTGATATAAATGCAACTATCCTTGCTCCCCTTTGGTTTCCACTGGTATGGGATATCTTTTCCCATCCCTTCACTTTCAGCAATAGGTGTCCTTTCAAGTCAAAGTGTACTTTCAAGTCAACTATAACCTACTTACTTGTAAGATAGCTTTTGTGTATGTCTTCTCCCTCTAGCTTCATTGCAAGCCCTTGAGAATTAGGATCTAATTCATCTTTGTTTTTCCTCTAGGACTTGCATGATTCCTTGAGCACAGTGATTTTCTTTTTTTTTTAAGATTTAATTTAATTTAATTTAATTAATTTATTTGACAGAAAGAGATCACAAGTAGGCAGAGAGGCAGGCAGAGAGAGAGGAGGGAAGCAGGCTCCCTGTGGAGCAGACAGCCCGATGCGGGGCTCAATCCCAGAGCCCTGGGATCATGACCTGAGCCGAAGGCAGAGGCTTTAACCCACTGAGCCACCAGGCACCCCTCACACTGATTTTCTAAGAGAACTGTTCTTTTGGATCCTGATTCCATAAGAAAGGAAACCTCCATTTAGAGCTTTGATATAGATTGAATTGTGGCCTCCGCCCCAACTGTATTGAAGTCCTAACTGCCTTTACCTCAAATTGTGACCCAGTTTGGAAATTGAGTCATTGCAGATGTAATTAGTTAATATGAGATCATACTGGAGCAAGGTAGGCCCCTAATCCAATATGACTGATGTCTTATAAAAAGGGAAATTTGGACACACAGACACACAGACAAATACACACACACAGAGAACACCATGTGAACACTGGAGTTCTGTAGCCACAAACTAAGGATCTATCAAAAACTAGATAGGTTAGACTGCAATAGATTTTTTTTCTGGAGCATTAAGAGAGAGGAGGTTCCTGCTGGCACCTTCACCTCACACTTCTAGCTTCCAGAACTCTGAGACAGTACATTTCTGTTGCTTTATGACACTCAGTTTGTGACACTTTGTTACGGCAGCCCCAGGAAACTCATAACAGCCTGTATTTCCACCATCCCCCGAAAACCAAAAATGGGGTATTTAAAATGATCCTTTTCTTGATAGAACTGAGGACTGAGGTAGGATAGCCTGATAACAAAGTAGCCAGAACCTTCTCTATTATTTGTATCCCTGGTCCTCTGCTCCAGTCTCAGTTCTTTTGGCCCTCAGAGCATCCTTAGCACTGGAAGTTCAACATGTCAGAATGGGACAGTCTTAACTTTAACCCTCTTCCTCCCTCATAAGCCTCTCTCAGTTATTATTGCCATATGCCTATCAGTCCCTCTGGTTAAAACCTTCTGTAGTCCTTTTCTTATCCCAAATTTTAGAAAAAAATCTAGATTTTGGGACACCTGGGTGGCTCAGTCAGTTAAACATCTGATTCTTGATTTTGGCTCAGGTCATGATCTTAGGGTCATGAGATTGAGCCCAGGTCAGGCTCCACACTGGACATGGAGCCTGTTTAGGATTCTTTCTCTCCTTCTCCCTCTGCCTACACCTCCCTGCCTCTGGCATAAATGTATGCTCTTTCTTTCTTAAAAAAATGGGGAGATGGAGAGGAGAAGGGAGTTGAGGGAAATTGGGGGGGAGATGAACCATGAGAGACTATGGACTCTGAAAAATAACCTGAGGGTTTTGAAGGGGCGGGGGGTGGGAGGTTGGGGGAGCCTGGTGGTGGGTATTGTGGAGGGCATGCATTGCATGGAGCACTGGGTGTGGTGTAAAACTATGAATTCTGTTAC